>JZLH01S0293179.1:7372-20540 GCA_001188425.1 Eucidaris tribuloides | reverse complement strand
TTTGCTGCTCCTTACCCCATACAAATTGAGTGTTAGCGCGGACAAGTCTCCGGAGTGGTTCTGATATTGTTGCCAAATTTGGGATGTATCTGGCTGAGAAGTTTACTAACCCCAAGAAACTCTTTACTTCCACCGCATTCTTAGGCGTTCGAGCATTTTGCATCGATTTTACTCTCTCCTCTGTTGGTTCTACCCCTTTCTTAGATAGAACATGACCCATGAACGTTATTTTGGACATTCGAAATTCACACTTTTCTGCATTGAGTGTGAGATTTTTCTCTTTGAGTTTGCTCAGCACTTTTTTCAGTCGTTCATCATGTTCACTTTGTGTACTCCCGTGTACAACAATATCATCCGAGATGTGCTGTACACCCTCACAATCACTTAGTACTTGTGATATCACTTGCTGATATTTTTCGGGAGCGGCGCTTATGCCGAACATCAAGCGCTTATATCTGTACAACCCATTATGTGTCACGAAAGTCGTGATCTTACGTGATTCTTCCTCTAATTCGACTTGGTGATAGCCATACTTTAAATCCAATTTACTAAACACCTCACTCCCATTCATATTGTACAAGATCTCATCCACTGTTGGGATTGGATGTCTTTCCCTTATTATTGCCTTGTTTGCCCGTCTCATATCTACGCATAAACGTATGTCCCCATTTGGTTTAGGTACCGCTATAACTGGGCTTACCCATGGGGTAGGCTCCTCAACCTTTTCGATGATGTCAAGTTTTTCAAGTTCATCCAACTTGTCATTGACCTTTTGTCGCATGGTGTATGGCACGCGATACATACGCTGTGCCACGGGCTTTACTGTTTCATCAATGTGCAATTCCAGTTTGTAATCTTTCAATTTTCCTATTCCTTCGAAACACTCGGGAAATTCATCATGTATCCCTGCCACATGATTGACACTGATGTTCAGCACCCCTTGTTTGGCGGTAATTTCTCCCAACAATGCTGGTCCCTTTCCCTTTGTTACATAAAATTCTGCCTCAATTGGGTCATTACCCTGGAGAGATACATGTGTGGAAAATTTCCCCAACAATTCTAGCGGTTTCTCCGCCCCATACGGATACAGCTTCATGTTAGTTTTCTCCGATTTACATTTTATCTTCTTCCTCTTGAGTTCCTCCCACAAACGACAATCAATTATATTGACTTTGGTACCACTATCAACTATGACATCAACATCATACTTATCTACAATGATAGAAATTGTGTCATACTTACAGTTACTCGCTGCATTTACATTGAACGTATACGCATACTCATACTCATTATGGTTAGCAGCATCCGCATTCACATTGTTCACTTGTCCTCTACTTTTACTGTTTTGGTTAGAGTTCCCCATTTTGGTTTTACAACATTTCGCGAAATGTCCTTTTTTCTTTGCATTTATCACATGTTTTGTCTCTAGCTGGGCAGGTTCTGTCTTTCGCAAAATGTCCCTCTCGGCCACATCTGAAACACGCTCTACCGGCTCCTCCCTGATCACGCTGGCTCGCTCCTCCGTGATTCGCTGGCCTCGATGTCCTCGGCGTCCTCCCCCTTGTGCTGGGCTGCGCTGAGTGTCTCCCGTCTGTAACTGCGTGTACTCCCTGATGTGCCTGGTGTCCCGCATTCATTTGTTTACTCTGGCTGTCAGTCAGCTCCACCGTTGACGCAATCATCCTCAGTTGGTCGAGAGTCAGGCCATCCCCCTTCTCCAACAACTTAGAGCGGATTTTGTTGGACCTGCACTTTTCGATGACCTGGTCCTGAATGCTCTCGTCAGCGTTCTGAAACGAACAGGTTGCGGCTCGTTGTCTCAATCTAGTTATAAATTGTTCTACCGTTTCACCTTCCTCCTGGCGCAGACATTTAAACAAATATCTCTCATACGGCACGTTCAGCTTAGTTTGGAAATATTCGTTCAGCTTTTGTTTCGCCGTGTCGTACACATTTCTCCACGCGTCACCATCGACGTCGGCTGGCAGCGAAAAGAAAATGTCCTGGACATCAGGTCCCGTACAATGTAACAGCAACGCCTTTTTCTGGCTCGGATCTGTTACTCCATTGCCCTCTACATACAACTCGAATGAACGGAGCCATCTCGTCCACGATTGATGAATTTGGGCGGGGTCGCCATGTGGGTTAAAACGTCCCACTCCTTGAATCTCGACTTCCTTTGCCATATTTGCTGGGTTTTTGCTGACTATATGATTCAAAGTTCACAGAATTTAATCTATCAATTTCTCGACCGGAATCTAATCCACTGCTTTTCGAACTCTAAGTTCAGCACCATACTAATTCAGCATCATATAGTTCAGCATCCTCGTCGCCACTTGTAGTATTCTCGCCCACACATCGAAGTCACACATTTAAGTAAGAATACACATGATCACAGAGCAGTACTGAGATAAGTGTTAGCTTTATTGATACTGGGCATCGAATGAATATCACAGTGAATAACCATGTGGAATATACAAATGAGTAATACATAATGGAATGGTTGACATGTATACATCTTGTGGATACTGACCACAAGTTGGGGTTACCTTAACCACCGGTAATTGCCTCTACATTGGTTAACCATTGATGCCAGGTTGTCTGGCCAAGCTGTCTGCCTAACCTGTCATCTTAAGATACTATATATGTCATCCAAGACACTACAGATATGTACACAGCGCCAAGGCCAAGGCCCAAGCTCAAGCGAAAATACATGAATACGTCCTGCACAAAATTACACGTGTGGGACTAACATGAGCTACCAACAAAATATGTTTTGTCGCGTTGTCTGTCAAAAACGTAAAAATCTTTTTTTTTAAATGGAATGTACATATACTCACAATTAAAAATCAGCCAAACTCCTAACAGTGGCTTGTATGGGTACAGCAATTAACGATTTACAGTTCTTTCCCTCGTGTTGCAACATCACTAGTCATCGAAGCTCATATACCCGCGTGACGTCCGCGTGTACGAGCGCGCGTGTCCGGCCGTCGCTAATATCCCGTAGCACAATGCCGTTACATCACTCGCGCGCAGCAATTCAGCGAAAAGACGATCGTTAGTATGACATTCAAGTGACGTGCAAGTAATTACGAATACTACATCTGCCATATCTTCGTCTAAAAAAAAGTTCAATGATAGGTGTACAAAGTTAAACCAGACAGTGGCAAAAAACAAAAAGGACTGTCTCCACCGAGGTCCCAAACTAGGATGATAAGTACACCAAAAAAATAAAAATAAAAAATATTCCAAACCCAAACACCGGGCCCAAACATCTAATTGAACCCGGAATTGAACAATAGACCCCATATAGTCATTTACCATTAATAGTCAAGAGTGACAGACATAATGTTTGTTCTCCAACTCTTTTTCTCTTCTGAAGGGGAGAGTAGGGCCTATATGTTTTGTCAAATTTGCCATTCGCAGATTTCTGTAGTTTTTTTTAACCTCTTGCAGCAACACTTTCTTCTTTTCTTCTAATTGTTGTAGTGTTTGGGGTTTTCATAAGTCCACAATCTAGTCGAGTTTCAAAAGGCAGAATTTCACCCTTTCTCTCTGTACTTTGATAGTGCCGAGGTTCTTCTTATGATCTCATCATTTTCCTTCATTAATGAAGAAGGGGAGAGTTAGGATATGTTTGGTCATAATTATGTTATGACAAGTTTTCAGTACTGTAAAAAATGTTATTACATTTCTCAGTTTGGATGATATCCCGTAAGTGAGGTATTATACAGGGTGGCCCAGAAAGAATGCTACGAGTATGATCGCTAATTTCTTCGACATTATCGGCAAAATGTCATTAATTTTTATTTCGTTGTTAGAACATTCTTTTTCCAATAAAATGATACCAAGATATTGATTTTGAGTAAGGCGTTTTGATTCTAGGACCATTTTTCGGAGGCAATGCAATTTCCCAAATTTGCCAATTTTTCAACGGCGGCGGTCATTGGAACGCCGAGATATTATGGCGTCTCAGCTAACCATATCGGACAAACCGCAATGACAAAAGGGCTGGAATGCCATCGCTTTCATAAGGAAGACGATGCGAGCTATGTCTCCATTGTCATCGCGGTTTGTCCGTACGGGTTAGCTGAGACGCCAGAATATTTTGGCGTTCCGATGACCGCCGCTGTTGAAAAATTGGCAAATTTGGGAAATTGCATTGCCTCCGAAAAATGGCCCTAGAATCAAAACGCCTTACTCAAAATCAATAATCTTGGTATCATTTTATTGGAAAAAGAATGTTCTAACCAAATAAATGACATTTTGCCGATAATGTTGAAGAAATTAGCGATCATACTCGTAGCATTCTTTCTGGGCCACCCTGTATTGTGTAAATATGTTGATAAACGTTGAGTGTCAAAAGAAAAAAAATATATTGTTTGAAGAATTGAATCACATTTTTGCTTTCAAACAACATTAGCTTGGAGACCATTACAAGAATGTGATAGTGTCGATGCTGACACAAAGTAATGACGCAGGGTCACACGATATTTATAATTAACTTTATGAGAACATGTTTATTGAAAGTCTCCGTAAATTAACTCCCAGCCAGAAAACGTATCATGTAACCTGCGTGTAGGGGTAATGCAGTTTGTATGGTAACAACGGTTCATGTACATCATGCTTCATAGATGGAGGAATGGGGCCAGTCTGTAAACAAGGTAAATATATTTTCAAAAAAGTATAAGCATCACAAACATAACCTCTTAAAATACAGGCCGAGTAGACACAAAACCTATATGTAGACCTGTTGTAGGTCTATGTTGCATATAAAAGTTGGAATTAGGTGCAAATCATGGAGGTACCCCCATGTGCTAATCAACAAATCAATACCGAGTAGGACAGTTTTTATTAGCTGAATTCTAATGAGAGTTTTGGAATTCTGGTTGCAATCATATAAACATAGACAGCACCGGGGTGGGAAGGGGAGGGGAGGTGTAGGCTAACGCTCCCTTTGGTATAATTAAGTCACGCTTTTAATGGATTCAAGGGTGTACAATGATTTGTGTGTATAATTCTAATAAAATGAACATAATTATTACTAACGTTTCCATGAAGGTCGAAGGAAACGCTGTATCAACACATTTTCTGTATAGAGGGGCAAAGCTACACAATAGCCTTTACACACCCATTCGTATAACTGCATGCTAATCACTAACCTCCTTTGCCCAGTCAAACATTATAGCAAAGGTTGATAATTTTTAATGGGGCTTTAATATTTAAGTACAAAAACCCTTTGTTATTAATAAAATAATGTCAATTCCACATTTTACATCCCTACCCCCTTATCCAACTGGTTCACGAAAGACCAGATCCAGTCGCTTTTTTCCCCATTCTTTGCTTTTATTTACATTTTTTGGTCTCCTTTTATGTACTTTTGTATACATTGTGTTTGTAATATTGTTGAGTTTGTAGTAGGCCTATAATTCGGTATTTTCATACACTGTAGGCCTACTTATCTATGTATCATTTTCTTTACACTTTGTGGTTTTCAAGTTATTGTATACATTTTGTGTATTTCTTATGACGGAAATAAAACAAACAAACAAACAAACAAACAGTATCCCCTTCCTTCTTACCGTGCGTGCGCGCGCGCGCGCGCGCGCGCGTGTGTGTGTGTGTGTGTGTGTGTGTGTGTGTGTGTGTGTGTGTTGTGTGGTGTTGTTGGTGTGGTGTCGTGGTGGTGTTGTGTGTGTGTGTGTGTTTGTGTGTGCGTGTGTGTGTGTGTGTGTTGTGTGTGTGTGTGTTGTGTGATGTGTGTTAGTTGTGTGTAGTGTGATGTGTGTGTGTGTGTGCGTGTGTGTGTGTTGTGCTGTGTGATGTGTGTTGTGTGTGTTGTGTGTGTGTGTGGTGTTGCTGTATGTATGTGTGTGTTGTTGTGTGTGTGTGTGTGTGTGTGTGTACCCTCCTACTATCAAAAGTATTGCAAACGTATATATAATAGGGTGGAGGCATAAATGTCAAAGTCAAATTTTTAAACGTCCACATTGGAAATGATTAACCCCACACAGACAAGCAATATGGAACACCGAACTTGAATGTTGTATCTTTAAATATAAACCCCCACCCTGATGAATTCAAATTTTGTTGGCTTAAAACTCCCCACTGCTACTCAAATGAGAGATTTATGGTCAAAGTGTACATAATAGAACGGATAAGAGGAATTTACGGTTGCAGTGAAGATTCTCAAGAAGATGGTTAAAGGAAGTAGTCAAAAATTTCACTGGTGTGTCATACTGTGCCACATTTAGGGAAGTGTATCAGAATGAAGGGGGGGTGGAGGTGTTGTGTGGGGGGGTAGGTCAAAGGTCATAAGGTCAAATGAATCTATGTCCTAAATATGCCATTTTCTGCCTGTAATCTCAGTAGGAGGTGCTCACGCTGATGTATTTGTGGCAATTAGGTTAAAAAATACCTAAAAAACAAAATTTTGGCACGGCTAGAGGTCAACAGGTCAAGGGTCACAGTCCCAAGGTCAAGGAAATCTATCTGTTCCAAAGAAGGTCTGCATTTTCTCGTCGCCTAAAAAGTTGCAGTTAGAGGTGACTCGCACTGTTATTGATAATGCTCTGGCGGTTAGGTTTTCTCAGACTAACGAATAGAAGAGGGGATATTTACGTTAGGAGTCAATCAGTCGGTGGTCAAGGTGCAGGTCGAGCGGTCAAGAGTCATATGAACTTTTGTTGTCAAAAATCCAGATTTTCTTGGATCAAAGACATTGCAGAGTCTACGAGTGACTAACGTTGGTATATGGATGAGGTTAGTTAGCGCCTGTCTTACGATACGTAGGCGGATGCATACCCCATCGACGCGCACGAGTTGAACATTCTCTATTTTAAATATGTTTTTCGATTGAAAACCACCTTTTGTCCGGTTTTTTATTATGATTTTTTTTTGGGGGGGGGGCGTCTTGACTTGAGCAATTTAAAAGATTCCCCAGTCTCCATTAACTATGATTTACAAGCAGGAGCATTGTTTCCCTGACTTCTATTTGGGAAGTACTGGGAATATATGTTACTTGGTGCAGAAGATAATGTGAGAAATCAGGTATTCTCAGTTGAAATTAACATGATTATGCACTGAGTTTAAGTGGGTTGGGGCGGGCGGGTTTGGGGCTTGGTGCAGCGAGCCCTCGCCCACAGCTAAATTTTAACTACGAATATTTTAATTTTACCTACAAGTCATTTATTAATGTTAATGAAACCACTAGAAATATGTATTCGAGAATACTTAGGCTGTATCAGTAGTGCTAGAGGCGGGATCGACTCCACTTTCGAGTTCGGGAGGCAAACGTAAAGAATGTTCGGAAAATTTTGGCGGCACTCAATACTGGTGCGCCAATGATTGGGCGAATGATAGAGCGTTTTGCATCGCCAGACGCCACAACGCTGCGCAAAAATTCAAATATTTGTGAAGTGTTTGACAAGTGTTTTTAATCTGCCTATAGGTATTATGGTTTTGTATGCTACTTTCCAAGAAGCCGTTCGTTCAAACATAATCCGCTTGCATTACATATTAGAATTTTTTAGAAGTTGTCAAAAAAAAATTGGGGGTGCGGGGCACATTCGATATGTTTTGCTCCTTCCGCCCCCCCCCAATATTTGATTCATTGGGTGCGACTGCCCCCCTCCCTCTTTGCCACGCCTTAAGGAAGTTGACGTTCCCGTGAGTACCAGCATAGAAACTCTTCTTTTTATCCGTATTTCCTAAAAGTTCGCTTACCTGTGGCTCCGGTACTCTCGGGGGGTAATCTCCCCGACTCGATGCGCGCGCTCCGCTTGGTCGCCTTACGCCATGCACAATGTGAATACCTCTATTATGCATATTTCCAGTATAGGCCTAAACTCCGTACATCCTTTTTGAAAACCGCTGACTGTAACAATCATCATATATACTATTCATAAAAATAATCCTTGTAATATGTATAATTATGCTCATGCCCTTAAGAATAACTACTTTTCTATATTTTTCAAACCTTGCTACTATGGGAGGGGGAGTATTATTTCTCAGCCACCACCTCCCCCTATGGTTCATGGGGGATACTCGTTATTTTTTTAAATATTATAAGCTTAGGTGCACGAATCATTAAATTTGGAATAAACTTTTACTGCATGGTCGTCGAATCGTGACACGTCTGTATGCCATAGTACATGTATGTATATCAGTCGGTTAATTTCTTTTCCGGTATTCTCCCAAATTGCACATTTCAAGTCGTAAAAATGACAAAGCTCCCTGACGGGCGTCGGAGGGGGACACCCCCACAGGCCCACACCCTCTCCCCGCTCGGTCATTACGTTCCCTCGCAAAGAATGCGCCCCAAAATATTTTGGCTCATTATGCCATTGATTACTTGTATCATGAAATTGAAAATGGGCCATGGTAAAAAATTATTTGGGGGAGGGGGCGGTGGCGCCAGCCCCCCACCCCCACCAGTACTCCAGTGCCAATTACACTGTGCACTGTGGCAGTTTGGTGGGTGGTTGAAAATATTTACAGTGAGAAGTCTATCTATGGAGTAATTCAACTAAGCATGCAGCATGTAGTTATAGCACAGTCAATTTGTATACACTGTACATGTAAAACAGCATAATCAATGCAAATTAGTTTTTTGGCCGGGGTGGGGTTTTTTTTACGAGCTACATACCAACTTCCTATACAAAATATCTTTCAAATGATCCAATGCACCATCCCTGAAGTGGACGTAATCAAATTCCATTTTTTTTATTTTACCCCTTCTATGCCCCCACCCTAACTATAACGCCTGCATTTTGAGTTGAAGGGGTCTTTTATGTAATATTGGATGGTTTTGAGGTGGACACATGAAAATATTGTACGACTTGTGACAAATATCGGACGAATCGCAGACGAGTCCGATAATTTCATAAGGAGTACAATGTTTTCTGTGTCCACCAAAAATAAGCCATTGCAATATTAGCATTATTATCTAAATGCCCCCAAAATTATCAAATTAGAAATTTAACAGAATCCTCTACAAATCATCGAGTCTACCAGTGGCTGCCTATGCCTAATGATTTTTATTCTTCGTTAGACGTGTTATTTTTCTTATTTATTAGAATTCACATCTTTATCTTAATTTAGTAAATTAAGCAAAACAAGCAAAGCTAGGAGAATCAATATTATGTTATTCATTTTTAAAAATGGTTACTTATACGTTATTTAAGTGGAAAACTGGATTAACTAATTAGCCACACACATCACTTATAGGCAAATACGAAAGTTCCCGGATGCGTACATTTTTTCCTCATTGTACTACAATCTACAATGATGTCCTATTGACATTTATTTTTGGATAATAACAAATTATTTGAAAAGAAATCTATAAATATTCTTTCCCCTTTCTTCTCTAAAGCGGAGAGATTATGAAATGCAGGTGCGCCCACGGCAGAGGGACTGGAACATAAAATTTAACATTTTTCGCCTCCTTATGATTCACACTAGCATCGTAATTCGGTTTCATATTTCACGTAAAACGGTTTTGATGGTTTGGAAATACTTCCAACAAACAAAAAATGTTAATATGTTCTTCTGAAGCGGTCTGAGAAAGAAGACCACGCCAGCGAAGAAGAGAGTTTGTCAAAATATTTTCAGCATCATTATGTCATTTCACGTTTCAATAAAACATTTCTCCTTGGCGTTTTGCAAAAAAAAAAAAGAAAAAAAACGAAAGAAGAGAGTTTTTCCTATCTTCATAAGACAGTTTTAACGAGGATAAGTACTAAAAGATGATGGCCTTCTCTCCACATCATTATATCTAATGTCCTGAAAAGTCGCATTGCAGTACATTTTAGGATGTTTGGAATAGTAAACCGCCTTTAGAATTGAGAAAGAATAAGAAATTATAACCTACAGAGGTCCTGTCTAAAATATGCGGCGTATCCTCCTTACCACTGCCTTATGAAGATAGGAAAAACTTTCTTCTTCGCTGGGCGTGGTCTTCTTTCTGAGACCGCTTTAGAGCAACATACTGGCATTTTTTTTGTTGGAAGTGTATCCCTTGGACGAATATGCAAGCCATAATAGCCAAGACTCGGACCGGAAGCGCGCCACAATTTGTATTGTTTATTGATCAATGCCGTGCGGCAGTCGTGTGTTCGCAATTGCACACGACACGCTAAACAACGCAAACAAAGGTAGCCGACAAAGTTACGGGAACGAATAAATTCTTGATATCTTTATCGAAAAATGTGCATTTCGGGCTGATTTTCATGGCTTTCATTAAACAGAAACTGGTTTCAGCTACAACATAAGAAACGATTAACGTTCAATAATAGAAAAAATAGATATCTAACTTCGTTTTCTAATAACTACACTTTTATTTGCAAACATTATGCGAAATTAACTGTCAACTGTAAACCTGAATGATACCAAAAAATTAGTTTTCATAAAAGTCACTGAAGATTTAATGGAAACAAAGAATGCAATTTATGTGCAATCAATTCATGAAAGTGAATTCGAAAGATAAAGGTTTCATTTCTTATATACTTGGTTATAACATGTAAACGCGAATATTTGTTAGCAATCTTTGAATTCATTAAATTTGATACTTGAATATTGATTTGTAAAATTTCTTTTGTTTACTACTACTAAGAGGATTTTTATTCAGAAAGCCTAAATACAAAACAATCCTAATTTCGTGGGCGTTAAACATTAATGGGGTGGGGCTCTACATATACAATGTACAATATGGATGGGATAACAATTATAACTGATCACCTATTATGATAGCCGTAATTCATGATATCGCATAATTATTCAGTTTGATTAACTGCAATTGTATTGAATGCCTCAGTCCATCATTTGTTAACTTGATAAAGGGGGGGGAGGGGGGATAGGGTAACATATAAAACAAATGAGGCGGCCTTATCTGTTTGTATCGGATCGTCCTCCTGCTCATTTCATATTGTCTGTGGATATTAGTGTGTACTGTTCTGTTTGTCTATAGGCCCTACTACTGTGTGATTATTTCTCTATATCCCGTATTTATGTGTTTGTATTTGTGATGCATACGTTTTAATTGTTAAGCGCTCAATGATCATTGGCCCTAATGGACCATGAAATGGGATAACACTGAAACAGAAAGTTATCTTTTAGAATCGGTGGACAATTAATTGGTTTTTAACTTATTTCATTTCAACATTTTATTAAATACAACGTAGATAACATCTACACACATTATTTGGCACTTTTGGAAAAGAAGGGGCAAAGCTTCTACAAATGAAATTCATATGACATATCAAAAGATAATGGGGCTTAATTTTTTTTTTTTTACTTTGTAATGATTTCAAACTTTTTGATAATTTTTGGCTTATCTTGTATTCATTTTCTTAAAACATACATAAACTTAATGAAAAATTCAACAACTAAACCAGTTTGTAAAAATTGTTAATTATTACAACTTACCTTGTAACGAGACCCATTTCAGATTAATTAAACGAAACTATGTGTATGAACGTCATAAAAGAAAATTGATTAGATACAAACGTAAAAAGTAGGACGACCTAAATTTCATGCATGGCACGAATCCTCTCGCCAGGAATGTGGCAGGTGATGGTATTCCACATAACCACAAGGAAAATAAAGGCCGGCTTCGGAGTAATGTAATTCACATATCTCATGAATACTATCATTTTGCACCATAGTGACGGGATATTAATATCCTGATAATGTATACCCAAGTGTGTGCTACAAACTATGGCATATCGGTGCAAACATGGGCTCTAATATAAGGACTAAAGACAATAAATAATGAAAAAAAAACAGCGTCTTGTTCACTCAGACGAGCCATGGAAAGACAGGCCATAAAGCATAAATACGAGTCAGAATGTAAAACCTCCAGAACATAACCGCATCGAACCACAAATCAAAAGATACCATTTTAGAAAATTAAACTAGCATTGAATGGAAGGCGGTCAAGGGCATATCACCAGGATACACAGATAATCATCTGAGATAAAGAGGGTAGACAGAATGTCCCGCAAACCTCGGTTTCCGGAAAAGGAAATGCAAAGGAAACAAAAGTCGACGGAAGAGATGACAACCACGCATCGAAACAAGAAGAATGACAATGGTCAGCAAGAGAGAGATATATGATCGTAATGGATCAACATCGCCTCAGAATCATATATTTGTTATACGCTAACGTAACAGCAGATGGATCCAGCATAGATTAAGTAGAATTGAGATATTTCTTTCATAAGATGTTGCATAGAAATATCAATAAAAAAATGTACCTTGCCAAGCACAGGTGTTTGCATATGTCTGTACGGTTGCCAAGAAGTAACCTTTCGTTAGAATAGTAATGCCATACAATTGCATTCATATCTATTCTATGACCTAGGGGTCAGTTGAAAGAAGTCTGACGTGCGCAGTAGCACTTGTATGGGGCTGTTTGCCTTGAGTTCTCTGAACTAGGCCGAACATAATATATAGCTATTAATACACAATTGACCAATGAGCATGATTTTGTTTGAGCACCGCACAAGAGAAAATTGGTACTTCTGTTTCGATATCTCGTCGATATTCTATGTCATCTGGACTAATCCAAACGCATGCCACAACGTCTTCACTGGAAATATGGAACCTAAATTACGATGCTAGTGCTGAATTAACACCCCACTCCTATATAATGGGGGCGAAAAGTGCGAACGACCTGTCATACGACCATTGTGCAAGTCATCATATCTGTGTAAAATGTGGCAATATATTTGCGACAGCATCGTTTGTGTATTGTCATGTTTATGTAATGGAGTCGAAGTGATATGAGTACAACGTCCTGTATTTCCACAGCACTTATCCAAATTCGCAGAAGGTTGTCCTATCCCTGGCCGGCAAGGATGTCAAGTAAGTAGTAGTCAGTAGTAGTTAGTAGTAGTAAAGTAGATAGATAGTAGTAGCAAGTAGTAGTCAGATAGTGAGTACGTAGTAGTAGTAAGAATAGTAAGTTATAGTAAGTCAGTAACAGTAGTAGTAGTAGTAGTAGTAGTAGTAGTAGTAGATAAGTAAGTAGCATACAACTGTAGATAAGTATTAAAAGTATCATCATATAAGTTATTAATCCTACGATATGGCTATATGTCATTTTTATATGCAGCGCACCGCAGTTCATTGTCAGTTATTCATTATGCTAGAAGGCTAACGTGTTTAA
>JZLH01S0293168.1:0-23406 GCA_001188425.1 Eucidaris tribuloides | reverse complement strand
CCCCCCCGGGGGATCACCGCCAATGAGGTACGGGTGCTAGCGGTGCTTAATTTTTTTGCCGCTCGTGAAGCGCACAGCAAACCCTAGCAAAAGATTACAACGAAATCTCACATCCCAGCACACCCCCCCCCCCTCGATCGATCGTGCATGGTTGAAGCATGCATGCGTGGGCAAGGCAACTTGCGCGACTGCGACGTGGCGATGGCGTGCGAGCTAGCTAGCCTAGCCACGGGCGCACTCTATCTAGCTGAGCTGTAGGTGGTCCTAGCTGGTAGGACGAACTACGACAGGTCACTGTTTGGAGTAATTTTTAATCGGAGTAAGTTTACACGTTCACAACTTATTTTTCAAATTAAGAAGTATGCTTTGTTTTAATCAAAAGTGCGAATTCTCGTACATTTGTTAACGCATGAAGTAGACCGAAGGCTTCGACCTCTGTATGGCGTCCGTGGTCGTTTTGCAGGTACGTTTGTGCAGAGCGGAAATCTGTTTGACAGGGTAGCGCAGGCGTATCAGCGTAGATCATGTTAAGAAGAGGGTACGGCGCTGCGGTCAAGATCGTGCTGAAAAGTACTGAAACGACGCACGGGAACCCTACAGAGGTCGAAGCCTTCGGTCTACGCATGAAGATGCTATTCGTCATGGTGTAGTGTAGGCGGCAGATTAATCATGTACTAGTATTTTAATACTACTATTTTTCCCTCTCACTCAGTCCCACTCGTGTAAATTGATGTCAGGGATGTTATGTAGATAAGATCGATCTTTAAAGGGTACCAACACCCTGAAAATCAAATTTGTGTACAGCTAGAATACACAACAAATAACCACTAGACAGATGTCGTAGCTCGTGAAGTGATCATATATTGATAATAATAATCATAACATTTTGGAACTCAGTTCCGCGCGTTCAATCTCGGTTCCGTAAACGCCGGTTATATGCGTGCGCGTTCTGGCTAGATCTATACACGTACGTTTTTACCAAAACTATCGGAGTTCAGGATCGATCTGCGTGTACGCAATACGCCACACCGTGTCGCGTTCCTGATCAAAAAAATGTTGCAAAGTTTCAGCCAGTCTATCTCAACACTTCATCCAAAAAAGTTGTTAAGTGTGAGACGTTTCGGTCGCAAACAGTGACCTTTTCAAGGGTCGAGACTCCGCCGAATGTGCGAACGCAATTGATTGTCAGTCAGCTCGCTTGAGAAACTCGCATGCACTTGCACAGGCTCAACTCGGCTGTCGAGCTTACAGCAATTAAGGCAATTGCCGCGGGTAATTGAACATAAAACAGAAATGGATTATTGAGGGATGACATAATGATATAACATAGTTTTGGCATGAAAATATTTCTTTTATGCCTATAATATGCTTCCTGTATCTAAATGCCACAATCCGAGTCTATGGATTATTATTTGTAAGGAACTAGTCGGTCAAACTTAGTATTTGTGGTGCGAGTAATGTCCCACTGAGCGCTGCATGCCGCGCCGGCAAAACGCCGCCGGGTGGTGGGGTGGTAGACTGAACGGTTTCTAGTGGTGTTAACATCATTATTTTGCAGAATCTCTTCTTCTTCATGCAATATACATGACGCACGCCTGTCCTTTCAATAAGTGAAGTAATTTACACAAGTTTATTCAGTACAGGTTGCTACACGCGGCTAATAAAATGACAATACCATTCCCGCCGCTACTTACGCAAGAATAGCACAAACAGGATCCGGGTCTTTTGATAAACAATACCTGTTTTCATTTTTTGCCATTAACACAGCGTCCCTATTAAGACAAATCACAGCAGACGTATAGGCCTATTCAAGTTCATAAAATAAAAGGCGCAGGGGGTAGAACACTATACCGTTTACCCACAAATATAAACCGATCCGTATAGGGCCTACATGACTTTTGATTGTCACACTTTATTTTAGCATCATTTGCCGCCGAATATTATCACTGACAATTCATTTCCAATTGTAAAAGCAAGCATCCGAAATTTGTTTTAGTATCATATGAATCCGAATCTAGGTCTGTATCCATAATTTATTTCCGATCGGGAAACAACTACACCCGACATTTCTATTTAGCGTGATGTGGAGCTAAATATAATTTATGTGCACACTTTTTCCTCGATATATAAACGTTTTTAGTTTAACTGGCTAGGTCGGACCAGTAAAGTTGACCGAAGAGGAACTTTACAGGTCCCCGGACCGTCGCATGTATCCGCGGCACTCTAGCCAAACGGCAATATTGTTATCGATCAAGACGTTTGACAGAAAAAATATCGATAGTGCGATCGATCGATTGATAGTATCGGGTGATCGAGTAGTCTATGCCAAGTCGTTTTTTACTTTATTTGTTGTTTGAAATTCACATTCAAACCTCAATAAATAAAAAACAGAGTAATCATAAATGCTAATATTTTGCAGAGGGCATGGCACAAATATATTCTACATGTACAGCAAATAAATTACTCAGGGTGTTGGTTCCCTTTAAGTTTTACTAGGCCACTCAGTCACGAGAGTCGATGCTTGACTTTGTGTACGATTCTTAAACAAGGCCAAAAATTGCATTTCTACTTACTTACTTACTTACTTTACTTTAATCCATCGATGCTTGTAGGACATATATACGCCTGTTCATCGATCGTTGGTTAAAATATATTGCTGTCTCTCGTCAGGCATGCGTCTTGTCAGGTGACATCTACATTTCAAACATATAGCTATAAACTATTGTCCGCAGTGGTGTGTGTGCACTGAGCAATCCAATTTTCAATTTGAATAGATATATGACATAATTTCAGCTTTAATGAATAAATCCACATCATTTCTTCAGTTCAGCATGTTCAGGCAGGGACATTTGGTTCAATACAGTTTTGTTTAAGAAATCTTAAATAAAAAAATCTAAAATTTTTAAAACACTTTCCCAGCCATAGCGTCACACATGAATGAACATTTACCAAGAGGGCAATACAGACGAGTGTAAGGGGTAATATAGCATCTATTGCACTATATTCCCCTTGCTTGTATGGGTGTTTTAGGCCAAGTAGTTTTAAGTTTAGCACACTTGGCCTGGAAGCGATCCGTAGTGAAGACCGGACTGGTGCCTTTTATGATCGCTTGGGCTGGGGTAGCTGTTGTTTGTACTGCTGTTTGTGGCAAGAAAGTTCTGGATCTGGGCCGATCCGATCTGGGATTTTTGCGATGGAAAATTCATGTATCGTTAGATATAAGCCGTAAATATTTAGATCTAACGTTCGACTCTACCCTGTTATATTTTATTACGAGGTGTGACAAAAAAGAAACGAGACTGTGACAGCCACGCCCGTGAAGCGATGTCAATCTACCAGCCGCTCATGTCACTGTGTTGCCCAACATCTCCTCAACATTCTGCTGTAATATTGTTCACCTATCTCGCTCTGTGCCCCCTCCTCGGGGTGTTGAGTGGCACGCCCCTGCTTCGCTCCGTCACTACACTATACAGTGGGTCTCAAAAAAATGTGCAAGTGAAAAGCACCCCTTTAACACATATGAAATACTCATGTGACATGATGCTTACATCAACGTCAACGTCACAGACTTAGCTTTCAAATACTGTTTATTCTGTTCAATTTGCTTGTTTTAATCTTGAGATATGCATAATTACTACAAAAGTGTGAAATCACAATTGTGCCACTTTTACTAGTCCATATAGAAGTGGCACACTTGTGATTTCACCCTTTTGTTGTTAACAACATATCTCGAGGTAAAAATATAAGCAAATTGAACAGAACAAACAGCATTTGAAAGTTGAGACTTTGGTCTTGATGTTGATGTAACCTTTATGTCACAACAGTATTTCATAATTGAAAAAGAGGGCACTTTTCACTTGCACAATTTTTTGAGACACGCTGTAGATGGAATCAATCTGAAGTTCCTGGGTAGGGGATCAGCCGAGTGTCTATGGTGCTTCTCCTGTCATGGGCGGGATCTCCTCCATAAATCTGCTGGAGAAGCTCGGGACACCACTTCAGCCCCTGCCCAACTGACCCGGGAACTTCAGATTGTTTCCACGCTCCATGTGTATGCCACCTATAGTGTAGTGACGGAGCGAAGCAGGGGCATGCCACTCAACACCCCGAGGAGGGGGCACAGAGCGAGATAGGTGAACAATATTATAGGAGATTGTTGAGATGATGTTGGGCAACACATACAGCCATGAGTGGCCGGTAGATGGACATCGCTTCACGGGCGTGGCTGTCACAGTCTTGTTTCTTTTTTATTATACGCCCGGCTACGGGATGTATTATGGTATCACGCTCGGTGTCCGTCTGTCTGTCCGTCCGTCCGTTAACGTTAACTTTTCCTTGTAAACACGATAACTTCAATTTAACTTAACCTAGCCTCATATAATTTGGTGTGTATGATACTAGCATGGATCCCAGGAAGCCTATTGATTTTGAGGTCGAAAGGTCAAAGGTCAAGGTCACAGTGACATGTTTTCATCTTACCCTTGTGAAGTCCTTGTAAACGCGATAACTTCAGTTTAAAGATTGGGTTATTGATTTGCAGGGATGTGCAAGTCCATTACTTCCCTTCATTATCAATACCAAACGTTAGTTTAGTACTTACAAATGGTGTGTTGAAAGTCTGAGATCCATACGTCATGAATTTGTTGTTTTATGAGAAAAACTAATAACGACATGTTACCAGAATGTTGTTCTTTCTGTGAGTTTCAAATTTGCCAAAATGCGAATCGCGGATTACTGTGACCGTAGGCAAGACGAAGCGCGAGCTTGTATTGGTTAACAGCTTCGCCCTGCGCGAGCTGTTGCTAACGGCGACGGCACCATTTTGGAACGGCACGTGACGGTTGAACGGCTCCGGTGGATTTTTTAAATTTGGCTCCTGAAAAACAAATGGAGAAAAGGGATGATAGTTTAATGCGTCCAGAGTTTAACAAGATCTCAATTATTTGTTACCCCAAGTTCTCTATGAGAGGTGTTTATTTAGTATTGAATCTTTACATTGGATATTGATTTTGAGCTTGATTTGATATCATATGAGATTGTTTTTGACGTGCAAATGTCAATAACCCAAATCTTTTTAGTTAAACCAGGCCTGTATATAATTTGGTGGTGGTATGTACATCAGCATGGATGCCAGGAAGCTAATGATTTGTGAGGGTCCAAGTCAAGGTCACCAGGTGACTTGTTTTCATCTTACCCTTGTCAAGTCCTTGTAAACGGAGATAACTGTCTTAAACTACTCTAGCCTCATATATATTGGTGTGTATGATAGCTAGCATGGATCCAGGGAAGCCTACTGAGTTTGGAGGTCGAAAAGGCTCAAGGTCAGGTCACAGTGACAATGTTTTCATCTTACCTCTTGTGAATCTTTGTACGCCACGATAACTTCAGTTTAACTTAACCTAGGCTCATATAATTTGGTGTGTATCGACTACTAGTCATGGCATTGCCAGGAGAGCCTATTGATTTTGAGGTCGAAAGGTCAAAGGTCATAGGTCACAGTGACGTGTTTTCATTTTCCGCGTTACATGCGGGCGTATTATGTGCTCGCCACAGCGACACTCTTGTTGTCACACCTCGTATTAGTACCTTTCAATGTGAAATGTCCTTTTTAAAGTTTGAATTGTCTTGAACTTTATTTGCTGCAAAGTTGACTTACCGATAAATTTTTGCATGCGAATGCCATGTGAAGAAAAATTAAAAAAAAAATATTGGAAAGCAGTTTTAGGTCAAATAATTACTCCTGCTGATTTTTTTGGGATCAGCACATCTTTTAAACTTACTGATTTTACTAACACTAACAGATCCCTGTTTTCTTCAAAAATGTCTTCTTTGACCACTCAGATCAGATCAAAACGCAATTCAAAACTCCATTGCAACTGCATCAAGTGCGTACGATTGATCGGTCTAGTGCGCACGCACATGCGATAACGCGGGTTTACCACTGATCTTTACGGGGATCTTTACTTGTGTACGAGATCGAATTCAGGGAAAAGAGGGATCCGTTAGTAAAATCAGTAAGTTCAAATTTGTGCTGATCCCATAAGATTCAGCAGGAGTAATTATTTGACCTAGAACTGCTTTCCGATATTTTGTTTAAATTTTTCTTCGCATGGCATTCGCGTGCAAAAATGTACTCGGCTTGACATGCCGAGTTACTTTGCACGAACATGTTGAATACACGGATCTATCTCCTGTGAGGGGGCTGACTGATGATGTCAATATTGTTAAAAATGAGAAGCCCCCGAAAGAAAAGGAGACAGATTCCATCGGTTGCAGTGACTGAGGGGCAGGTTTGATTTCTGCCGTGCGCTCTGGATACCAGCGAGGGTGTCCTGCATTGTGAAGAAGGACAGTCAGCAACGATTGCTGAGCTAAGGGGTAGTTACAGCATCTTTTGCTCTCTACTACCCCATAGTTCTACAAGTGGCCTTCAGTGTAGTCTTACTTAGTGTACCACACCTACTAGTATGCATGTGGTCCTGTGCAGAGCTGGGCGCTTATTTATTAAAGTTAATTGATACTTCATCTGAGTCGATCTGACATATCAAGGCCACTTTTTGGACAGAATTGGGACCGTTTTAACCCACTCACAGGAGCAGTAGAAACTGGGCTACGAGACTGTGTACGATTTTCATACAAGCCTAAGGCCAAAAAATGCAATGGATATATGATTTCACTTCAGCTTTAATAAATTATTGCACTTGATTTCTTCAGTTCACGCATGAAAGTTTGGTTCAAAGAAGTTTCGTTTCTTATTTTAAAAAATTCTTAAATTTTTAGGTGCCAGATTTTTCGGAACTCTGTCCCATACCTTCATACATGAATGGACATTTACCAAGAGGAGAATACAGACAGGTGTAAGGGCCCAGGGGTAATATACATATAGCATCTATTGCTTTATATTTCCCTTGCTTGTGTGGGTGTTTTGTCCATAGTTTTTGAGTTCTGGCCCTTGAGCAACCAGAACTGTACGGACCACAAATGCCCAACACTGGAAAAAACACACCAAAGTTTGTACTGTGTCACTTGAATTTGAGGGTGGCAGAGCTGAGCCTGTGAGGATACGTCTCGCCAGATGACATTTGATTATTTCTTTTCACTGATTACGCCTTTTATGTTCGGTTTTGCATTATTAAGCATCTGGAAGCTTTTGTACATTTTCATGTGGACAGAAGCGTATTTCGTGTCTGACAACATAAATTTGTGAATTCTTTTTCTCTATTTTATGCGTAGTCCGTATGGATGTACTGCCCTGGCGCCAGCCCAGCTTGCAAGTGTGGGCTGGCGCGGTAAGTTTCGGGATCTCTTTCATGATTTTCCAAGGAGAATTCACCCACTACCCCCATGTATTTAATTTTGCTCCATTGAACCTTATAAATACTGGATTACTGGCAATCACATTTGAATTGAAAGTTTTAATTTTATACCAAAGTTCATCCAAGCTAGTGACAGAAAATTTATTTTGATTCTGCTCATTCCCATTCTGTACATGTGTAGACAATGGGGCACTCATAGTTATCCATCAGTTTTGGATCAAGTAATGGGTATTACGTGTACGTGCACGTATCTGACAGGCACAAACCGGCCGCATGAGTTATCTTGTGCACGTGCATTCAGTATGGAGAAGGTAACTGAACGTAAGCGAGCTAAACCTTGGGATTTTGAACAGAAATATGTCATAATTTTGATTTCTTTGAATAAACTTAACCGTGCCTACCTCAAATATTGATATTCTACAAAATGACTCCCCCTTTTTTTTTAAATATGAAAATTGTACACAGTCTTTTGACCTAAAGAGTTCACAAGGGTACCTATTTACATGGCATGCCCTTAGCCCCTTTATAGTCATCAATCATTTACCAATCAAGGCATGTATTACAGGGCCAAAGTTTACTTTTTGTGAATCAAAATTAAGTACTGTTTTTGCTCAATGCAATAATTTTTATTTGAAATGTTGTTCACAATTTATGTTGGTAATGTGTTCCAAAGAGGTCCATTTCCTAAATAAAAATGATTAAAACTTGACCCCCAACTAGGGGGTCAAATTAGTGTATGATGCCTGTGTACAGACTACAGAAGTGCAGTGATATATGGGTATTGAAGACATGCATCCTTGTTCACTGTATGGATAGTGCTGAAAATAAAGAGATTGAGATGGATGAGCCAGACCTCTATCTACGTGACAGGAACAAAGTCATCCTTCAGTAACTAGGACTGGTAAAACTTTCACAGGTGATGTACGGTGATCAGATTAAAGGCACTATACAGCGTGGCCCAAAAAGAATGCTACACATGCGATCGTAAATTTCTTCAAAGTCATTCAAAATATGTCATTGGTGATTATTTCATGGGTTAGAGCATTCTTTTTCCAACAAAATGATACCATGATCATTAATTTTGATTGAGGTGTTTGGATCTTAGGGCTATTTTTCTGAGGCAATGTAATTTCCTAAATTTACTATTTTTTAACCTCCACCAAAATATTCTCACATTATGGTGTGTCACAGAATAAGGTATGCCGAAACAAAGGGCAGGAATGCCCTCACTTTGATAAGGAAGACGATGTGAGCTGCATCTCCATTGTCATCGCGGTTTGTCTGGTATGGCACGCTGAGACGCGAGAATATCTTGGTGTTCGGATGACCGCCGCTGATAAAAAATTGGCAAATTTGGGAAATGACATTGCCTCGGAAAAATGGCCACAGGACCCAAACAAGTGACTCAAAATCAATGATCAAGATATCATATTGTTGGAAAAAGAATGTTCTAATCGATGAAACAAAAAACATGACATATTGCAGATGATGTTGAAGAAATTAGCAATCGCAGGTGTAGCATTCTTTCTGGGCCACCCTGTATAACATTGTGGAAGACCCATTTAAAAAATTGTCCAACTTTGCTATGTGACATATCTGACAGTGTTTGAATGGACAAATACACACCCTTGAATACAAAAGTTCAGACAGTTATGCTGTCACGTGTAAAATATGTACAGATAAAAATTGGCACATGAAAATTCTGCAACATACCAGTCTATGGTAGAAAACTGGAATGGTCTCTCAATGATTATTACTTTTTAAAGCACTCAGTGATCATTTTAAACTGCATTTTTTTTCAGGGCTTCATTTTTAGACCTTATCAGGGACACTAGTAGCTCACATTTCTTTAAATGGAAATATTGTTATATGATGCCTTTAAGATCATGGTACATGTACGTATTGTTTTATAATTTGTATTTTGTAAGATGTGTGGGAATCTAAGAACATTCGCATTCCTATGTTTGTCTTTTTGTTTTTCTTTTCTTCATCAAGAATCACAGATCACAATGATGGTCCAACCACTGACTGTCGCAGTCAACCTCCTTGTACTTTTCTGTGCAAGCAACCTTGCACAAGCAGCTGCTGAAGTTGAGAATGCGGAAGCCCCGGCAGAATCTTCCTGGACCGATTTCTGGGTGGTGCGGCTGGCTTTTAACATTCTTGGGTATCTGTCTGTGATTGTCCCAGCTTGGCTAGTGATACGTTATGTACGAAGCTCAGGCTATCTGGAGAGGGGAGGTGAGGACACTACTGGTAGGGAAAAGAAGAATATTTTTATTGTTTGATCTGGCATAGACCTGCACATGTAGAAATGATTCATGCTTGCTTTCATGCATTCTGTGATTCTCCTTGCACAGTTTCTGTGATGCATCTTGCACAGAGTCTTTGAAGTGTCTTGCACACACATTGCACATGTAGGCATATCTCCATCCAACTTGTCCATTCTGCAATACAAAGAACCTGAAACCAGTGTTGGAGGTCTCGAGACTGGTCTTGGTCTCGAGACCGGTCTCGAGACCAGTATGCTCTTTCTTGGTCTCGGTCTCGGTCTCGAACCCTGTGGTCTTGGTCTTGGTCTTGGTCTCGAACCTTCTGGTCTCGGATTTTTCAGCCGAGACCAGCCCGAGACCAGCAACTAATATGATGATTTCACATAAAAATCTTTATTATTCCGCATGTACAAACTGCAATTTTGCGGCATGTGTATAGGGCGTTCAAACAGCAGAGTGTGTTCAAAATCATAGTTTTTAACTTAACTTTCTACACGATATACAGGACCGAGCAATGTGGGTTCTCTGATGCAATATATTCTGGTCGTTTCTACTTATAATTGACATGGAGGTAAGACATATGTAGCATACAGAGAAGAAGTAATGCAATGAAATACAAACAGAGAAGAAAGTAACGAAGAAATAGTAACAAAGAAAGGCGGAAAGAAAGAAAAATTGAGAGATTGGAAGAAAAGAAAATCAAACAAAACAAAGAAAAACATAAAAGGAAATAATAAAAGAAAGAAGACTGAAAACAAAAGAAACACAGAAAAAGAAGATTGACATCAAGGTAGCAGGAAAAGAAATTTTAAAACAGGTATAAAGAAGGAAAAAAAGACATCAAGAATGAAAGAAGAGAAAGAAGATAGATGGAAGGAAGGAAAGAAAAAAATTGAGTGAAGAAGAGAAAGAAAGAGAAACAAAATGCAAAAAACGAGAAAGGATCAAATGAAGAAAAAGAGAAAGGAAGGAAGACGTGGGAAAGAGATAGAATGAAGGAAAAATGAATTAAGAATATAAAAGAGTAAAGAATGAACAAAAGATAAACAAATAAATGAAGTAAGAAAGAATGAAAAAAGAAGAAAAATGAAAGATCGCAAATAGAAAGGAATAAAACTAGAAAAGAAATACAATGAATGAAAGGTAGACCAAAGTAAGAAAAAGGAAGAAAGATAGAAGATAAGGAAATAAGAATAAAAAACGTTAAGAATGAATGGGAAAAAGGAAGAAAGATAGAAAGAAGGAAGGAAAAGTGAATTTAATGAAAAAGGAAGAAGAGAAAAAAGAAAGAAATACAGAGATGGAAAAAATAAGCAAGAAGAGAGAAAAAGATAGGATGAAGAAAAAAGGAGAAAAGAAAGAAAGACATGGGAAAGAAGCAGAAGGAACGAAAAAGCAACAAAGAAGTAACGAATAAAGAATCAAAGATCAACAAAGAAAAAAAGAAAGAGAAAAGGGTAGAATGAAATAAAAAAAGACTACATGAAAGAAATACAAGTAGAAAGGAATAAAACAGAAAAAGAAAGAAAAAGAGAGAATGAAAAAAAGTGAGAAAAAAGGAAGAAAGATAGAAATGTAAGGAAATAAAAAGAAAATCACGAATGAATTAAGAAAAAACATTAATGAATGAAAGAAAGAAGATTTTTAACAACACTTTATTTTATTTATCTGATCTGTATTTCAGTAGCTCAGGCAAATGTGCTCATGGCTAAAAGTATTCTTTTCAATCTAAAATTGTTTTTCAATCGTTTGTGCAACTTGTAGCTATCATAATATTGACTCGTAGTCGTATGAATATTTTGCTTTGGACTTTATGAGGCATTTTACATGTAAGTGACAAATGAAACAATGAAAATGTAAGTTTAAATATTCTTCATTACTGGGCAATTCCTGATTAGTTCGTTACACTTTATGGTCTTTTTGCCTAAGGTTGGCCGCTGTATATAAGATGCTTTGATATATTCCTCTATTTTTGTATTGTCAATACCTCTACTACCTAGTCACCTCGACCCATCAAAAGAATTGTGTTGACCCTCTTCTGTACTATAATAAGAACTTGAAATTTTGGTTAGTTACGTTAAATTAAAGTGGACATTCGGAAAAAATTGTAAGATTTTTGTCCTTAAAGATTGCTTCAACGTATGATTGTTCTGTAAAAATTTTGTCATTATGTTTAGAACTGATGTATGGAACAAGTCATGTTCATATGAACATTTTTAGTTATAGCTTTCAAATTTTTATAGACGCCAAAACATGCGTTAAGTTACGTTACGGTTAGTTACGTTACACTTGTCAGGCATAACAAAAATTGCATTTGGTTATGTTTTTCTCATACAAAGTGTTGTATATAGGGCTTCATTCATTTGAACTAAAGTGCAGGAATGTGAATTACATGTCCCATAAGCACTAGGCGTAACTCATTTACCCTGAAATATTAACTTTTATCTCTATAGATTAATTTAACCTTTAGTAGCAGGTAAGTACTGTAGGATAGCAGATTGAAAATATTCACACCTTATTATGGTATGCATTGATACTGTAGTGCATCACAATACATGTATATTCATGAAACAAGTAGCTGATATGATATGAACAAAATAGAGTGATCTGATAGATAAAGAGTAACAGTATTTAAATGTAACTGATGCATTATTGCAAGTGATGGGGCACATGATGATTCATAGTAGTAGTTATGGTTCCGATGACATTACACAATATACTGTTTCATCATGCTTGTTCATAAGGGGCAAAACTGCCCAAATAGTGTAACCTTAAAACAATATTATTTTCTTAGTTTTAAATTTCCAATACAGCAGTGTTTCCTATCTTAGATCAACATGTTCACTGGCTTCCGGGTACATGTAAATCCCTGAAGGTTGCTCTTCATTACTTCCGGTTCATTGCTACATTGTATGAATGTGTATACTAAACGTTGTTATGCCATGAGGAATTGGTATGATATGCAATGAAAACGTGTTTTTAGTGGATTGATTACCAATTTTTACATGAAAATTATTTGGTCAGGGATCCCAACTAAAGTAAGTAAAACTGCATTTTTTTTTTTCATTTTGAATATGAAACCAGTTTCTCAAAATGAGAATAGCCTTGAAAATTTCAAAAATACGAATCTTTGTTTGGCAGGCTTCTGATATGTCAGGCGAGCATTTTTCAAAGGCTTATTGAATAAAAATGAATACATTCAGAGAGAGCGGAATTTTCCAAGGTAAATATATTTCATGGGTTTTCACAAAGAATCAAGATATTGAAAAAAAATAATCAATGGTCACTACACTTTTGTAAAATTAGAAGGTTTTAGATACTTCAATACAAGTCACTTATGTAATCTTTATTCAAAACTTTACTGTAATAGGCTATAATGATTCATGTCTTCATAAAGTGACTGAAACTAAATGTTCTTATCAGCTCATTAGACGAGCAAGCTTTTTTTCTTTTCTGCTTATCTACTGCAGGTTGTTTCTTTCTTTTCTATTTTCTACTGAGGGTTTTTTTACTTCATGATGTCAGCACTTTTGCTTTTTAAATTTTTGGTAGTTCCCTTTTCTTCAAGGAGCTTTCTTCACAGTAACTTCGAGAAGTATACTCTTGATTCTTTTCAAGTCTTGGCATTTTAGGCATCAAATCCTTTCTCCTGTCTTGTATTCTAGAATTCCTTCAAAGCTGCCCAGTAAATTTATTTTTTCCCCAACACTTTTGATTTTCCCTTTCAATGTGGATTCGAGCATTTTCAGCTGTTGGGAAGAATAAGAAAAAAACAGGATGGCTCACATCTTAATGGCATTGCTATATTGACACAATCCCTGAAATCATACATTTAATACTGATAAAACTATTTCTTCTAATGTTTTGTTTGTAGGAATTTCGAGACTATAAAGTACTTATAGCACTACCCCTCTTGATGCATTAACCAACCAGCTTTATTATTCTCGAGCAGCAGAAAATTGATTGTTCCCCCAAAAAATTGGATGAATTAATTTATTGAACTAACCATATGTCCAAGAAACAACAGCTAAAACCATTAGTGTCTTAGTTTTTTGTGTGCTTTCCTAAACTATCCTTGCAATTGGATACTGACAAAGAATGCCATTGAATTTCTCAATTGTCTTGGATGTTTCAGTTCAAATGGATGTTGTACACATACAGTGTTCCAGGTGTTTCACCAAGTAAAGCACATGAAGCAACTGCTTTTAATGGCTTATGTGTTTCATTATCTTCTGCCTGCTTCTTTTTGACTCGTAGTTCCTAGTATGGCTGCCTCTTCCTATAATTTAAAATCAATCAACAAATGGTTAGTTTGACGTTTACATTGCGGTTGAGTACGTTAGCATGGCTAGTTACGGTACACATTTTACAGGCTTCTCATTTCACCTAGGAATGTTGATTGATTTAATTGGACTGTTTGAATTAGGGGCCGATGTTATAGGAGCCAATTTGAAAATATACCATTCTGGGGCAGTTGTGTTCTTCAGCCGAAGAACGAAAGGAGTTTTGAGTTGGTTACGTTAATTACAGTCAAGAGGGTAGAGATTTGAAATTTGTAGTCATTATATATGCCCCAAACTAAATTTGGACCTGGATGCAACAGGTCATTACATTCATGATTGGAATATGCCTTAATATTCATTCTTAAGACCTTTTCCCAAAAATATTCGTGATAGATTTTAACATTTTGCACAAATTTTCTTTTATTTCATCTTGAAATGAGGCACCATGCAAATTTCATTTTTCAATAATTTTAGGAAAGCCGATGACATTTGGATATTTGGCTGGTGTTGTTAAAGTATTATAACCATAATTAACCAATTTACTCTCAAAAATTAATTTCAAAATTTCAGGTCATGTCCTTAAATTCTACGGAATTTGCCCAACTATTAATTTTATTAAATTGTTAAAAATCCTATTACAGACTGATTGCTATGTGTAAGCAGTAGGCAGTTAATGCTGAGTAACAAAGTTGCGTTATCCTCGTAACATGAACAAATTAGAGTCAAATGAAATGCTGGTCTTGGTCTTGGTCTCGGTCTCGGGAAGTGCTGGTCTTGGTCTCGGACTTCTGGTCTTGATCTCGGACGTCTTTTTCTTGGTCTTGATCTTGGTCTCGGGGTGTCTGGTCTTGGTCTTGGTCTTGGTCTCGGATGGCCTGGTCTTGACTACAACACTGCCTGAAACAATTATCTTTCACTGTACTACTTTCTTTTTGCTTGAAGTGAACCTGTATCAACAGCACTGACAGTAGAATAAAATATACAGTAGACTAGTTTCAGACTTAATATTAGCGCTTATAATTTCTGAACCTAAACAACGAACTCCTGACGATCCGTTTTGGCGTAATATGGAACTTAATATTAGCACTAATAATTTCTGATCCTAAAAAACAAACTCCTGACGATCCTTTTTGGCGTAATACAAAACTTAATATTTGCGGTTATAATTTCTGATCCTAAAAAACGAACTCCTGACGATCCTTTTTAGGATAATACGGAACTTAATATTAGCACTAATAATGTCCCACTCGAAACAACAAACTCCTGACAATCCTTTTTGGCGTAATATGGAACTTAATATCTGTGCTAATAATTTCTGACCCTGAAAAACGAACTCCTGACGATCCTTTTTGGTGTAATACGGAACTTAATATCAGCGCTAATAATTTCTGATCCTGAAAAACGAACTCCTGACGATCATTTTTGGGGTAATACGGAACTTAATATTTGCGCTTATAATTTCTGATCCTGAAAATCGAACTCCTGACGATCCTTTTTGGCGTAATACGGAACTTAATATTTGCGCTAATAATTTCTGACCAAAAAAACGAACTCCTGACGATCCTTTTTGGCGTAATACGGAACTTAATATTAGCACAAATAATTTCAGACCCTAAAAAATGAACTCCTGACGATCCTTTTTGGCGTAATACGTACTTAATATTAGCGCTAATAATTTCTGACCTTTTAAAACAAACTCCTGACGATCCTTTTTAGTGTAATACAGAACTTGATATTTGCGCTAATAATGTCCAACCCTAAAAAAACGAACTCCTGATATTTCTTTTTAGCGACTTACCGACTTGATAAAAATCGTTTAAACTATGAACGCCCGTTTACAAGCACCGTTTACACAAAAATTTTATTAGACGGGATGACTCAGCCCTACTGATAACTGTATTGCTTTTCCAACATAAGTCTATTAAGTTGAAGATATTTTCGCAAATAAGTCATCGGACAAACTGTAACGTGAGTTACCGACTCACATGAAAATCTAAAACAACCTCAACTTGTACCATAGTCAGAAATATGCGTTGATATTCAGTGTTTATAAAACAGGAGTCATTAATGTTTTAATGTCTTTTGTATAGGAGACTTTTAAAATTCAGTGCATACTGAATTTATGCATGTCCAAAGTGCGTAACGTGAGTTACCGACATTTGACCTGTTATTTCTCATAGTTACCCAAAGAGTCTTCTCACTTGCTGTTGTTACTAGGGACTATGGGGGACACATTGCTAATTCAAACAAAAGTTAGAACTACTCTATCCATGTTTTGAAAATATAGGTCTCTACAATTTCTTGAAAATGTAGCGTGAGCTACCGTGGAAATGCCCATATATAATATGCATGATTCAAGCAAAAGACTAGAAAAAGCAATGCTACTTTTTATGCATATAGGCCATAGAGTTGGAGATCGGCGAATTGTGGTTTAAATTGTATGTCTTTGATTAATACCACTTGTAAACAGTGATCAGATCATCAGATTTGATTTGATTTGATTTGATTTGATTTTTCATTTCCATTATAGGTATAAGTACTCAACCTAACTATGAACATACTATAATCACATGTACAACATTAAGGCATAATGATAATCAAAATTAAAGGAAACAAGACATACAAGTGTGCACACTACGTGATTACCTTTAACATAATCAAAGTAAATTGAACCAAAATATGTATATAGACAAAGAGAATGGCACGGTTGATGGAAATTGAGGGTCCTCTAAAAAGCTGAGCATGGATTTTGAGGAACCCTCAAAAACAAAACAAAAAGAAAAGTGTCATCATGTAGGATATTTTCTACGTCAATAAAATAAAAAACAAAGAAAGGAAAAAAGACAAGGAAAAAAGGAAAGAAAATAACTACTAAGGTCACGGCATATAGAGGTAACAATGATTAAGCCATAAACTTAATAAAAAAATATTATATATTAATTAATCTTTCTCTTTGGCATTTTCATCATTTAATGGGTCACTCATGTATAAAAAAAATATTTATGAGGAAAACAAATTACAAAAGTCTATCGCATCATTTTGAGACCACCACTACATATGAATTATTTGAATAGATATTTACAATATTTACAATTTGGCTGCATGCCTTTGGAATTTATTTAGATGATTTATAAAGCATTTTTCCTATCAAATTTCACTGAACTGTGAATTTCAGAGTTGAGTTACAGATCTGAAACTCATTGGATAAATTGCTTATTCCAAGAACTCACCATCAAATTATAGTCAGGACTGTGAGTTACACCAACAATATTTGGATATCAGTACCTTGTGATCTGTGTCTTACCTAAAATTACCTAAAATATGAGCTGTAAGTATTTTGAAGAGATGATAGAGGAGTGGACGAATGGACTGATGTAAGTGAATACTGCAAGCAAAAATTTGTGAAAACTTACGTGACATAAATAGATGGATAGATGGATACAATCAGTGTAGATACATACATGAGGCCTACATGCATTAGTGGCCCAAATGCATTCACTGTATGTACACTAATTTCAACTGTAAGACCTTTTCTCAGCATGAATTTATGTTAATGCATGTATGTATTGTTAAGTACATGTGAAGTGCCATATGATGCCCCCAAATTAAAAGGAGAATGTGGTATGCATGTGATGCATGTTGCCTGATTAACTTGCCACTAGGAGGAAGCATGTGCAGGTCTTGTCATACCGTCATACTTGTCGAGCCAAGATCAGTCAGCAACTTGTACCTGCTACTGGACTTTGATCCCTTGTGGAGAAGTATGAGCATAATAGCTGGCACCAATGCCACCAAGTGATTATGCTTAGTGAGGGCTCCACGCTGACTCATTTTTTCTTCTGGTCTAACCTGTTCCTGTCAGACCAGTAGAGACCCTATTTTTTTTTTTTTCATTTTCGGCTGGCCTAAACCTAAAGGCTAAGTCACACTGTGCCATCTAACGTTATTTACGTTTATTGGACTTTTTAATATGTTTTTCAACTGGTTTACAAACATATCAAGACGTTGACAGACGGTGCTTTTCTGTTCTGTTCCATTCTATTGTATTCCATTTGCCACCGTCTGAGGTAAATATTTTAGATGGAGGCAGACAGAATCGTTAGACAGCACAGTGTGACTTACATGTAGCCTTAAAATTTACTGGTTCGGAAATTGATTTAAGAAAAAAAATTAAAACAAGACTTGTAAGCCAGTGCATAAATACAATACATGCATGCTGTGCTAGTGCTATGAAAACACAAAAAAAGCTTTTGCAATAACTTGCAATTATTTCCATGTGATTTCTAGTCTCCATTTTTCTCTGATGTACATATAGTGGATGTTTCTGTTTTTCTACTGGCCTGGTCGGTCCAGTAAAATTGGACATTCCTGAAATTATACTGGCCCAACAGTGATTTAACAGGTCGTGGACCGTTTGATCTGTGCCAGTGTGGAGCCCTGGCTTAGCTTAAAGAGTGGTATAAAATTAGTAATTATTGGTATCTAAGAGAACTTTATAAGGAATCTTTGGTTTTGATGTAAATTTTAACATGTGAAGTGGGTAACCCTGACAGGTCCAATTTGGGGTCATTTACATGCAGACCTAACAATTTCAGTGTATCATTAAAAGGTTGAAATGACTCTTACTATGTTAGATTTGCATCATTTACCCTTACATTATTATGCTACCAATAGTACTTGGATTTTAGATCCACAGAGTGCTAAGGCCAGTAACATTTAATTGTTGACTTGGGGGAGGGATAATTTGCCACACATCTGGGTAAAGCAAAAATTTCATGTCCTGGGTCGAAGTAAAATGAACAATTGGCTGAAGTGTGTGCTATGAAAAATCACTCTATTTAGTCTGTACTTTCTGCAAACATCACTCTAGGAATTGAGGAATGAAAAATCATAGCATGAAAATAACACAGAAACTGACACAAATGTTAAACATACCAACCTGTTTTGTTGGATGAAATGACAAATTCAAGTGACAACCTCAAATCTTTCAAGTACATGGATATTCTGATAATGTTTATTTAAGTGACTAGTGTATGAATGTATGTTTTGTGGAATGATGTTAACACATGTGATGATGTACCCAAGAATGTGTCCCAGGTTTGTATTGGATAAATATCTTAAATTTTCGTAAAATGCAGTTCTAAGAATATAAAATTCAATTTTATTTGTCTCTGTCTTCCCAGGTCATAGTTGCTGGTTCCGGACGGTCAAATCATGCGTGGCTGGTGCAGATGAGCAGAAGCCAAGTCTTGAGGAAGGTGGAAGCAAACCAGTTACCACTGACAAGCCAAGAGTAAATTTTTCCAATACTGTCTTTGTATGTCATGTGAATATTATCATCATAGTGGTGTTAGATTTTTTTTTAAGCTTAAATTGCAAATGCACAACACAAGTAGATTTAATGTTTAAACGTTTTCTCATGGTTATGTAAGAACTGTTGTCTGTATTTTTGTTGTCTTAGTAAATATCATTGAAGTAGAGTTTAATTCTTAACATGCCATGGAAATTGCAGCTCTATAAATATTGCATTATTGTGTGATGCATATTTGCTACTTCGGCACGTTAAGAGTTAATATCTACTCTTCACTGTAACAGTTGACTTTTGACCTCAATTTGGTGTTTTTCATGCTAGAATTGTATAATGCCGACAAAGTTTGTTATTTTGCTTTCATGTTATCATCCCTAGACAAACCGAGGATTGGTCCTCTTCTTTTGCGTAGCGGGTCTTCAGGGATCCTACCTGACATGGGGAGTTCTCCAGGAACGAATCATGGCCCATGAGTACGGTAAGACGGACACTCATCCCGGCGAGAAATTTTCCAACTCGCAGTTCCTGGTCTTCATGAACCGCATCCTGGCTCTGCTGGCTGCCCTGTCCGTCATGACTTTCACCTCACAACCGAGGCACACGGCACCTCTCTACAAGTACTCCTACTGCTCCCTATCCAACATCCTCAGCAGCTGGTGCCAGTACGAGGCACTAAAGTTTGTTAGCTTCCCCACCCAGGTTCTGGCCAAGGCCTCCAAGATCATTCCAGTCATGTTGATGGGCAAGCTGGTGTCCAGTAAGTCATACGAGTACTACGAGTACGTCACTGCAGCGATGATCTCCGTCGGCGTGACAATATTTCTGCTCTCGCAAGGTCAAGATCACAAAGGTTCGGCCGTAACCACCGCGTCGGGGGTCATGATCCTGATAGGGTATATGACCTTTGACAGCTTCACATCGAACTGGCAAGCTGAACTGTACAAGACTTACAGCATGTCAAGCACGCAAATGATGTTCGGGGTCAATCTGTTTTCGTGTCTATTCACGAGCTGGTCTCTCATCGAGCAGGGTGGATTTTTCGAAGGTATCGGGTTCATGTTTGAGCACAGTACGTTCCTCTTCCACGTGGCACTATTGTCTCTGTGCTCTGCTACCGGGCAGCTCTTCATCTTCTACACCATTTCGCAATTCGGTGCCGTCATTTTTACAATCATCATGACCACTCGACAAGCCCTGGCCATTCTTCTATCCTGTGTAATTTACGGCCATCCTCTCACGCTAACAAGCATCGTGGGCGTCACTGTTGTGTTTATAGCCCTGTTCCTGCGTGTGTATGCAAGACAACGCATGTCACGCCAGAAAGCCAAATCTAAACCTCCTGCTGATAGTGTTAATGGTCAAAACAAGACATGACTAGGAAAGCACAATCGCACCCATCATTTGTGATAGCTAGGTGTTGTGTCACTAAACTACATGTTCACATTTTCTTTGAACATGTGTGACTACATGTAATGGGGGAAATTGTAGAAGTTTGAAAATAAGTTATCGTTGAACAAATTTAGATTGATGACACATCTATCTTCAATAAAATATGAAATCTTTCTCTTTTTTTTTGTAGGATTGTGAGATCTAAATAATATTTTTCTTTTTGTTATAACAAAACTGCTGTGTACTTTAGACGTGCTGACAACATATTTAGTGATGGGTGTTATGAACTAAAGTCATGTTCACAGTAATTTGTTGACAGACATATAGTCAGTTTCATTATGATAATATTTTCCATCCACATATTGTATACAATGAGTATTTGATAGTGGTGCTGGTTGTGTAGTATTGTTGGAAATATATTATATAAGATTATATAAGATTTTTAGTTCGGTATATTGGAATAGGTTTCCCCCTTTACATGTAGGGAGTCAATTGTCATATTTACAGAGTAGTTTGTTGCAAGAATTAAAACAACATATTTCTGATTAAAATTTAGTAAGTGAATGTTTTACAACTAATGTCTTTCTCTTAATCCATTGGAAACTAAGAACGAGATATCTTGGCTTTGGTCTATATGGAAATCAAATTGTCTCCAGTGGGTTAAAATTAAATATACTGGTTAAGTTATTCCTGTGTTCAATTGGTTTGCTTCATCTATTGCTGATATATTTGGTTATGTGTGTGTGTGTGTTACCGTGATAGGACATATGACCCTAAAAATTCAATTCATGTATTGGGTAGAAGAATACCTCAAAATGATCACAACTAAATTGTGTTCTTCACCTAGTCATGTCTATGAGATCCCATCTTTGTGATAGTGTGATACAACATGTGTTCTGATAGTGAGCATACAGTCATGTCACAAATTATCAAGAGTTTTGATTTTTATCTTCAATGTTGAAGCTAGCCTTAGGTGAACTGATTTCTGACTATATTATGCTATCAGTCAAAAATATATTTTTCTAAGCATGAGTGGAATATAGCTGTTCACATTTTGATGTATCTTATCTGCACACAAATTTGATTTTAGGATTCTTCCTTTTGAAATCTTCCACAATTAGAGTTAACCTTGATCACAGAAAAATGGGAGAGATGAAAAGAATCACATAATTACCAAATTTAATTTGTCAAATACCACCACAAAAATTGTCAGGTGACCAAGAGTATATCATGGAGGTGGGATAAGCATTTCTGTTGTGGAGAAACAATCTCATTCAAATGTTGTGTCTTCTGCAGTTCAGTTTACCTTTCATAACAATACATAGAGACAATCTGAAGCATTTTGTATTACTCATAAGGTATAAAGCAATTCATTGTTTGTTTTTTGGTTCCGGGGGGGGGGGGGGGGGGTTTAATAGTTAACTGGTTCAGTTCAAATATTGTTAAAAACAAGTTGCCAATTGGCATCTTGCAGGTCAAATTTTGCATGGCTATCAGTGGAATTACTGGTGATGATTGAAAATATTTGGCCGAGGTACAAAAATGTAGAAAAAGCAAACTCTTTGTTTTACAGGAGCGATGAGATCTGTGCAATAAAATCATTGTGATGTACACACTGTACAAAACATAATTGGTTCTAGCTTTTATGATCACAGCACTGTAGGGCACTTTGAAGGTCCACTATCAAAGTGTATGTACTCACACAAAATATATATATTTTTTTTACTACAATTGAGCAGAAACGGTTTTAAAATACAGGCACTATGTTCATGAAATATGCATTTGTGCAATGACATCGAGAGGCTGCACTATAACAACTAATGCTGTATTTTATAGTGAAAACAACATTTTGCTTTCCATTGGGGGCAGTATTTGTGACCATTTTCTCATCATTTTGGGTCCATGAGTGTGGTTTTCTATACCGTTGTAACTGTGGACCTTTAACACCTTAACTCTTAATGTGCCGAAGTTGCAGATCTGCACCAAATAATACACATAAAGTCCATAGAGGGTCAAATCCTCTGGCATGTTAAGAGTTAATCATGGAACTCGTGTATGAATGGCTCGATTATTCAAATTTATGCAGGCCTATTGTTGTTGCATTACCTTGTAAATATGTTGCAAAAATGTCATTTTTGTTAAGTGGTTCAGCTGAATTTAGGATTACATTTCGAGACATTACTACCATCTGGCAAACCCTGATTGTGCATTCAATACGGTTTACACTGCAGAAAAAGGAGGGGTACTTAGACATGAATGTTGGTACACGCTTACTACATGTATAACCTCCACTAAATGTGAGCCGCTCCGACGGTAGGGGGCAAAAGTCGCAACGGACGAAATCACAGAAAACGCCAAAAACCAACCCATACCACCATTTTGGTGAATTTTTTTTTATTTCGGTTTTGAAAAGTTTGATATCTATTCTATCTAATGTGTGAGTTTCAGCCTTGGATCGAATTCTAAATACCCCAAAATAGCGATTTCCAAATCCCTTTTCGACGGGTCAAAGTCTGTCGTCGACGCGACGATTCGTCCGAAACCGGGTTGCGTAAGGACAGTGTCTAGTGACACGGAACCGCGCGTATTTCCAGTATCCTACTTTTTCAACAGACATAATACTTGGTGTGTGACTGTATGCGTGAACTGTAATGCTTAACTTTTAATCAAACAACGATGAAATAAAATCTCGAATAAGCTCGGAGGGCTATAGCTTAACTCGCCGTCTAGCACAGCTCGTGGTAGCAATTTCTATTCATTAAACCCACTCCTTTTTTCCGCCCGCTGTAATCAAGCGCCGTAGTGTCCCATGCTTTTTGGACGTAGAATTGTTGGGA
>JZLH01S0293146.1:0-24857 GCA_001188425.1 Eucidaris tribuloides | reverse complement strand
TTTGCCCATTTGTGCTTACAGGTCAACTGCATGAGAGCAAAAATGCGCAACCTGTCAGATAGGTCATCCGATATTCATGTATACCATATGTATGCAGCAGATGGTAATTGGAATGTCAAGTTGCAGGTATTATTTCAGCAAAAATAATTTAATAAACGTTATTCATACAGTCCAGAATCAGTAAACAAATATTTCCTCGCAAGTGCCCACAATTTTTGGGGGCAGTCCAGTTATCTTTAAAGGTGCATAAAAATGTTACACTGGGAGCACCTTTAAGGGTGCAACTTTGCACCCGTAAAGGTGCTCCCAGTGCGATATTGCTAAAGGTGCAAAGTTGAACGCATTTTTCTTAGTGTGTATACCACTTTCGAAGATCAATGGTATCATGACGTCATTTAAGCACCTGACGATAAAGTGTGTTTTTTCCAACATGTTAAAACTGTCAGACCCAACGGATTCGCAAGACAATTTTTAATAAGGAATTAATAAGAACGAACTGAAAGGAATCTGAAATCCCAAAGCGATTCTGTGCGCGAATATCAAGTCGTTTTGGTTCGCTAAAATAATATGTGCCCCAAAATAAACAACTTCGCACAGTCTTTGCTGCAGGTGAGAAAACATTTATTCAAATGGCCGTTGAGTAAGATAAAGGACATCTACAGGCTGCATATGGACCAAGAATAAAGAGTTTTTTAAAAAAATGTATAAACAAAACAAAAAAATACCTCCGTATACATGTAAAACAGTGTTGTTACCAAGTCATTTTTTCTCAAGTCAAGTCAGTTGCAAGTCATTCTATCTCAAGTCAAGTCACAAGTCATTTGCCCTCAAGTCAAGTCAAGTCAAGTCGCAAGTCAGAAAAATCGGCAACTCGAGTCTGACTCGAGTCCAAGTCACCGACTCGAGTCAACAACTCTGCTATACTGGGTCGCCCCCTCCCCCCCCCCCAAAAAAAAACTGTAACTCTAGATTTATCCACTCCTCACAAATTCAGGCATTGGAAGAACTAACTTGCACCCATTCAAGTAAACGGTGCCATGCCGAAAGCTGTCGTGGTAGATAACTATACGGCGTGGACAATAGCCGGTGTACTATTTACTGAACAATAGAGCTGACCGTTTGTAATAACGCCCATGGTTGACCTGAGCTTATTAAAGGCATCGTATAACAATGTTTTCGGTTGAAAAAAAAACTGAGCCACATAAATTCCCTATGTTGCTACAGTCTCTGGAAAAGTCTAAAAATGAAGCACTGAATTTTGTCTAAGTTCAAAACCATCATTATGTGCTTTTACAAAGTGGAAATCATTGAGTGACCATGCCCGTTTCCCCCATAGACTGCTGTTTTTCTGAATTTTTGTCAGGGCACAATAATTCATATGCTGATGTTTATCTGTACAAATTACACAAGTGACTGCATATTGTCTGAGTTTTGTGTTCAAGGCTGTTTATTTGTCCATTCAAACACTGTCAGATATGTTAGATAGCAAAGTTTGAAGAAAAAAAATAAATGGGGCTTTCACAATGTTTTAGTGTGTCTTTAAGGCAACATTTGACCCGCCTTTCACCAACTGCATACACCAGATAACGCATACGCCGTGAATACCTTGTTACATTTCTATGGTTGGATTTATTTTCCTTGTATTTCATTCATCCCAAAATTATGACTTTCTTGGTCAATGGGAAAGCTTACTGAATGAGCATTTGAAATGTGCTACCGATCTGTGGTCGTAATGATGTATTTGCGTATGCTATGTTTTACGTCTATCTTACATGTTAGATATATTGTCCGATTCAAATGCCATGAAAATGTGTGAAAATTAAATCTGTGATTGGGGATATCAATGCCTAAGCAGACTATGAGGAAATCTTAAACCTATGAACCAAATGATGTTATTATGTGACAAAAAGCACATGGGAGCACTTAGCTTGCTACATCACCCGTAAGTAGTCAGTATAGGGCAAATAAACTAAACACTACACAAAAAGTAAGTTCCCCCGTATTCTAAATACCATAACTTTTTAACGAAACAAATTTGAGCAGAACAATTTAGCAGGGGTGTTTTTTTCACTCATTGACTAAATTCTGTGTAAAAATGCGACTGATCCATCAAGTCATGCATGAGTGAGCATGCATTAAAGGCAAAAATGTCACTTTTCAAAAGTCACAGGAGTCGTCTCTTATGCCAAAATAATGGTAAATAATGGAATTTTTCCTTTATTTATAAAGTGTGTTCACTCAACCATGACATGGTTACAACCTCTCATGTTCGTACAACATGTAAAGATACATGTTTATGAAAAATATCGGATTTCATTTTTTTTCAATAAACTTAATGGATTTTACAATTTCAAAATTCAGGAAGGACGGACATTTTTTAATTGAGCTCACCTTGGCGTAAAATATGCAAAAGTGTCAGGAGAGGTGTGAGGGGGTCAAATGATAGATGATTACCATAAATAGCGCTTAATCATTCATCAGAAACAGACTTTGTCAAAATCCTGCATCAGAAATCCCCCAAAATGACCCTTGTGACTTTTGAAAAGTGACTTTTTACCTGTGATAATGTGCTCACTCATGCATGACTTGACGGATCGATCACATTTTCAGACAGAAGTTAGGCAATGAGTCCAGAAAATTCCTTCAAAGCTATTTCGCTCAAAATTATTTCGTTAAAAAGTTATGGTATTTTGAATAAGGGGGAACTTACTTTTTGTGTAGTGCTTAGATTATTTTATTTACTACGATTTGTACCAGATTGCCTCGTAAATAGTGAGACCCAAATTATGTACTGACAGTACCCAGGATTATATGAATACATTGTATGTTATTGGGAAGTTTTTATTTTTATTTTCATTTTTCTCAGATAACTTTCTTCACAAAATGATATGAGTAAATGAAAGACAGTGGTTCACAGAAATGTTGCGAGATGCATGTATTTCCAAAACGTGTAAACGTGTAAAATGTGGTTTTGGAGAAGTATAAATATTCGGTACGGTTTCCCCTTCCCAGTCGCATATATAGGAATCACAATCACACTGTAGAAAGTGTATTAAGAAAGTGAAAGTAAGGATGTGTTTAGATCATGTACCCTCCCTACTCAAAAGTATTGCAACGTGCATACAACTTGAGTTGATGGGGTATTTCTGTAATGATGTCGTAATGCAGTTTATTATTGAAAAATGACAAATTATTTAAAAAGAAATCAATGAATATACTTTCTCCTTTCTTCTCTAAGGCAGAGAGATTATCAAATGCAGGCGCACCCACGACAGAGGGGTTGGAACATAACAATTTAACAGTTTTTCACCTCCCTGTAGGGGTGGGGTGTTTATTCAATCTAGCATCGTAATTTGCTTTTATATTTGCCGTCAAATGGTTTTGATGGGTTGGAAAGACTTCCGAACTAACAACAAATACCAATATTCTCCTTTGATGCGGTCTCAGAAAGAAGACACCACGCCACAAAGAGGAAAGCGTCTCCTATCTTCATAAGACAGTGAAATAGGAGAATAAGGCTACTAATTCAAGATGATGGTCTTCTCTCCAAATTATTGTATCCAATGTGCTGGAAAGTCGCAAGACAGTAAATTTTACGATGTTTACAATGGTAAACCGCCTTTAGAATTCAGAAATAATGAGAAATTATAACGTGAAGAGGTCTTGTCTAGAATATGGGGCGTATCCTCCTTACCACTGTCTTATGAAGATAGGAGGCACTTTCTTCTTCGCGGAGTGGTGTCTTCTTTCTGAGACATCTTCAAAGAAATATATTGACATTTTTTGGGGGGGAAGTCTTCTCAAACAATCAAAACAGTTTCACGGGAAATATTAAATCGAATTACGATGCTAGTGTGAATTAACAACCCACACCTATAGGGAGGCGGAAAAAAGTGGGGGGGGTTTCCGAGCCCCTCTGTCTTGGGTGCACATTTATTTGATAATTTCTCCGCCTTGGGGAAGAAAGGAGAAATAATATTCATTGAATTCTTTTCAAATAATTCATTTTCCAATAATTTATTTCAGTAGGACATCATTACAGAAAGATCCCTTCAAATCAAATGTGTGCTTTACCGTGTATGTTGCAATACATTTGAGTAGGGAAGGTATGTTGGCACTTACTGTCTAGAATTTGGACACTGTTGTGCAGTGATTTGACACAAGACGCCTATCATCTGGACATGTTTACTGTTACAGAGTGATAGCGAAACTGTGACTCGAAATGTGTTTACTCACTTGACACATGTTTTTTTTTGACAGTGTAATTAAATCAATTCACTCACATGCAATGAAATTCAGCGACATCCCCAGCGCTGTTAAAAAGCCAATCGTCGAATATGTGGTTTGAAGCTGGACAACCAGAGCCGGCACGAGAACTCCGAGTGACTTGAAGAATCCCATCTGAAAGAAATTCATTGCCATAAAGGCCACCAAGACAACATGACGCCATGGATCGCGATATGTATCACCTTCTGAGGAGGCCATTTTGGCAGAGAAAAAGAAATCGCCGTATCGTTAATCAAGTCGTGATATTGGTGTAGGTCACTTAGCTCTGCCCATTATATGGACCCCACACGCTATGCCATTGTATTTTGTACATCCGACCATTTGTTCGGTGCGTCCACTTGACGGAATGAACCGATGCGTGTAAAGCATATGGCCGCCGAGCTATTTCACGATTATCCTGCCTTATGGTGTCAGTGAATAATAATTGGCTTTTCTCTCAAATAGGTGGGGGATAGCGCCGGGATGGGAATTTTACGAAATCGTAGCATTGTCACACCCTTATGACAGGAGCCCCCCCCCCCTCAACTAGTCTTGACAGGGTGCGTTGGCCGTGCTCACTGCACTCAGTTGCGTCGCTAGAGGGGGTGTGGGGGTGTGACACCACACCCCCTCCCATTCATGGTCGCAGTCGGCAAATTCTTGCGCCCAGTCGATCGGCAAAAGAAAAAAAGGAGAGAGAGAAAAGGGGAAACAATGGGAGAAAGGAAAGAAGAAAAGAAGGAAGGAAGGAAAAAAGATAGAGGGCGAGAGAAAGAAAAAGAAGGACAGAAAGAAAAGGGAAGAAAGGAGGAAAGAAAGAAAAAAAGAAAAAGGAGAGAGAAAGAAAACGAAGGAAAGGAAAAGAAAAAAAGGAAGGATGGAAGAAAGAAAGAAAGAAAAACAGACAGAAAGGAAAAAGAAAGAAAAGGAAGGCAAGAAGGGAGGGAGGAGTAAAACAATTGACCAGCCATTCCATGTCAACACTCTGAGTGCATGTCATCAGTATCAAAACATGTTCACGAGTCGGCAAAATCTTGAACAGAGGCAGTCGGCAATATCACTTATAACACAATTGGATTTGGATGATTAAAAATGAAAGTCATTATTGATCAGTGGGCAAAACTCTGACTAGACAATGCCACTTGGCAAAACACACAATTCAGTTGGCACAGTCGGCACTGTAAACGTTATCAGCCTAATGCACTATGGTCATTCCCAAGTTGCAAAATCAGTATTATGTAAAGCAGTCCTTGAACATTCTTGACCAATGAGTATGCGTATGTAGGTTTGTCTTTTAAAAAAAAGTAATAAAACGCGTGTTTTAATATGATATGTGAACATTTTCTCACCCCGCCGAGAGACTTCCCGTTTCTTAGGAGAGTGTAATAATATTGTACATTCTGTGGTCTTAAATGATGCTAAAAATGCACATTTTATAGGTGAAAATGTCAAATTTTCTTACCCTGGGAGGGGAATCTACTCCCAGACCCACCCAAATTTATCCCAAAACAACATTTCCTACTAATCTTGCACACAAAAAGGATGCCAATTATTAATTTCGTCATCAATAATGGGGACTGAAAACACACATTTTGCAGGCGAAAATGTCAAATTTTCTCACCCTGGGAGGGGATCCCCCTCCCAGAACCTCCCCAATTTATCACCAATCAACAATTGCCACACCGTTTGCACGACAACAAATAAGACAATTCATGCATTCCTTCATCAAACATGGCCCTTGAAAACACACATTTTGCAGGCGAAAATGTCAAATTTTCTCACCCTGGGAGGGGAACCCCGAACCCCTCCCAGACCCTCCCCAATTATCATCAATCAACAATTGCCACACCGTTTGCACAACAACAAATAAGACAATTTCATTGCATTCCTTCATCAAACATGGCCCTTGAAAACACACATTTTGCAGGCGAAAATGTCAAATTTTCTCACCCTGGGAGGGGAACCCCGAACCCCCTCCCAGACCCTCCCCAATTATCATCAATCAACAATCATGACACCTTTTTTATGCAACAAAAAGAGATGGCAATTATGCATTCCTTCATCAAACATGGACGCTGAAAACATATATTTCAAAGGCGAAAATGTCAAATTTTCTCACCCTGGAGGGGAACCCCCTCCCAGACCCTCCCCAATTGTCAACAATCAAACAATCACGACACCTTTTGCTAACAAAAAGAGATGGCAATTATGCATTCCTTCATCAAACATGGGCGCTGTAAACATATTTCAAAGGTGAAAATGTCGCCACAACCTATAAACAATATTAAAGCAAATGTCAATTATGCATTCCGTCCTAAAAAATATGGCTGAAAAATGCACATTTTCAAGGCGAAAATGTCAATTTTCTCACCCTGGGAGGGGAACCCCCTCCCAGACCCTCCCCAATTGTCATCAATCAAACAATCACGACACCTTTTGCTAACAAAAAGAGATGGCAATTATGCATTCGTTCATCAAACATGGGCGCTGAAAACATATTTCAAAGGTGAAAATGTCAAATTTTGCCCCCTCCCAGACCCTCCCCAATTTATCACCAATTAAGAGTTGTCACACCTTTTGTGTAACAAAAAGAGATGTCAATAATGCATTCCTTCGTCAAAAATGCTCGGTAAAAACACTCTTTTTCTAGGCAAAAATGTCAAATTTTCTGACCCTTGGAGGGGAACCCCCTCCCAGACCCTCCCCAATCAAGCTCAAATCAATAATCACCAAAATCTTTTTGCATACCATTAAAAAAAAAAAATTATGTGTTATTTCAACAGGATATCAAAATATAAGCAGTAAAGCGGTGGGGACTTAGATTTATGTAGAGGACGATCGAAAACACTCAGTAAAGGTGGAATCACCCCCCCCCCCACACCTGAAAACAAATGGATGCCTCTGTTTACACTATTTGAACAGCCGTTATAATCGGCATTTTCATTTTTGCTAGTCGGCAAATTGACCATGTACACCCCCCATTCAAAATGGTCTAGTGACGCCCCTGAATAAGTAATAAGAGTGAAGTCAATTGACCGGTTGGAGACGATTTGATATCACTATAACACACATTTTCCATAGATCCCAACACGAGTTAACTCGTACTTACTCTCCAGTGGGTTATCCCATTGGCTATGGTAACCAGATGTGCAATGTATTAACTCTATACAAATTACACAATGTCGAAGGCAACCGTTTTACAGTTGTAAATAGAAAAAAAGTAAAATGTATCTATAAATTAACACATGTATGTAGTAAAGTAATTCATTTATTTTTCTATTTTTCCATATAAGGGAATATCTGGAATATGTTGTACGTTTTTGGTTGTTGTGATGTATGTCATATCTTATTCCTATTCCTGTGTTTCCATGGCAGTGATATAAGGGAGTGTCTAAAATTGGACCCTGACCACAAGCAGTGCTTCCCTCACTACAAGTCACTGAAGAAACTCAAGAGACATTTTGATGCAGCAGAAAATTTTATAAACGACCAAAGGTAATTAGAAATAATTCACTCATTTTTTTTATACCCCGTCAAATGAAATTGAAGTGGATATATAGGAATCAGCATACTGTTAGGCAGGTAGGTGGTCTCTCCATTGCAAATCTTGCAGATCAAACTACTTCCTCGTTCTTCACCACTGCTCATGAAGTTTGGCACACACAGTGGTCCTGGTATGAGGATGTGCAAGACATACGCAAGACAAGTCAAATGTGTCGTAAACTGCATTGCCATGCAACAGCATATTATGGCAATGACATGATTGGAAGAAATAAAGTTACATGCTTCTCAAACCAAACTGGTTGAAAGATATATAAGTGGATACACTGGCTGCAATGATGATTTATCTTAAATTTGTTTACTTAAGTCAAATCGAGCATGAACATACTAGCTTTTTGATTTTCTCGAGCCCCGATATAAATAGAATCCATAGACTTCTACACAACAGATTTGTCTATCACAAGGCAAACTGCTGGAAGTTATTTTAGAATGAGTCAACTTTTGACTACCAAATTTTCACACTAGAATCCTTGCACAGTTTTCTTGATTCTAGAATAGTATCACCTCAAGTTGAGGACCACCCCCAATCATGTCATTTTCCTTTAAATCAGGTAAAAATACTGCAGATCAAATTACATCACTTATTGTGTATGAGATATCAAGGGGCAGGACAGTTCTCATATCTTTTTTCATAAATCCATTCTTCTGCGGATGTCTGATAGAAATGAAATTAAGTGGCGTCGAACCCATTTATTCTCAAATCATATTTTCATGTATTTTTTTAGTTGTCATATCCTTTCTTATTATACACACTGTATGTGTAGCTACAGTATGCTTTATTATTCCTTAACGTAATAGTTGTTTGTGCATAAAAATAGTGTGTAATTTTGTGCAGCCATCTGCATTAATGGGATTTAAATTTGATGCTGCTGGCATTGGAGATATTCATAGTCTATTCTGTATCTCCGACTCTAACTTGGTAGATCCATGTATGCTCTCTAAAAGTGGAAAAAAAACTCACGATAACAGTTAAAGATTGTGTCATTCATTTGCACGTCAAAAAACACCTAAATGAATGAAATCAGCTGAAATCATATCCAGTGTGAAGATTAATATAAATAAACACCTCTCATAGAGACTTGGGGTAAAATATTGAGCTTTTGGTGAAAATCTGGATGGTTAAACTTCATCTTTTTCAAATTACTCAGGAAGCAATTTCAAAAAATCCGCCGACGTCAAACGTGCACGTGCCGCTTCCAAAAATTGTCCGCGATCAAGGCGCGCTAGCCAAAGGTCGTGCGGAGGTTAGGCCGTTTACCAATCAAGTGCAGCGCTCAGTCTGGTCTTGCGACGATGACACATAACCGTGATTCACAGTTTGAGCAAAATTGAAACTCACAGAAAGAACAACATTCTGGTAACATGTCGTTATTAGTTTTTCTCATAAAACAACAAATTCATGACGTATGGATCTCAAACTTTCAACACACCATTTGTAAGTACTAAACTACCGTTTGGTATTGATAATGAAGGGAAGTAATGGACTTGCACATCCCTGACACAATCTTTAAACAGGTAAATCTGTGATTATTCTGCTACTGCTATTCTGCTACAAACCCATCCAATCAAACAAAGACTGTTATTGATATACACAGTTCCAAGAATCATACCTGTTTAGAATTCATTGCCTTTATGTGTTAAACCCTTTAGAGACTGCAAATCTTCAAAATCACTCATAGAGAACACTTAGTAGATTTAAAGGTAGATAATACATGCACGAAAGACTGCACGGTCCCCCAGCCTACCCCCCCCCCCAAAAAAAAAAAACTAATAATAATAATTATCAGCTTTGCTTATCAAGAGCACTTCCTGGCAGTTACATCTGACATGTAGGAATATCGGCATGCAATAACTTGATCACTGCTATGTCAATTTCCAAACCTTTTTATTTACACTAGCTGTTTTCTGTACCCGTTAACCCTTTAGCAACTGAAGATTCTGTAGAAAATGGCTTATGGTTCCCTGGAAGGTACAGCAATATTGCCCTCAACGGTGCACAATAGACAGGCATACAGTGGATACTAGAGCGCGTTTTACGGACGGACGGTTTCGGGCGCTTTAGGGAGTAACAAGACTGGCAGTTTCGGGCGGTTCATTTGCCAAAGGTTAAAAGAATGTTTTCTTTTTAATTCACTGTTGCTGTCAGGTATGACGATGCAGTAAGCAAGCTAGAAGCAGCAATAGAGGCAGCTGGTAAAGGGACAGTGTATTCATACAGAGCCGATGGAAGGATATGTCATGCACATAGAATGGTACGTTGCATGTAGCAAATATGCTAACCCTGTTATCATCCATTTAAACGATAGATTTATTTCAGCTATATTCTTCTAAATAAGTTTAATCGAATAATTCTTCCTATAATAGAGACAGTGATTTTCCATTATAAGAAATGGCCTTTTCCGTTTCTGAAAACCTGTAATTCTGTTTCAACTTGATTTTAAAGTGGAAATTCTGATTTGTCATAAAAATTGTACACAGCAAAAACATGAATTCTGTTTTGCAAAGGTGAATTCCATGAATTTTCACATGAAAAGTAAAGAACCAAACCAGATTTTCCGATTTACCAGTAAACGGAAGATCGCTGTCCCCACTTTAAGCCCATCCATATACGTTGTTTAGTTTCAGAATAGTGGGAACTTCTTGTTTAGAGAATGTGTAGTCCATTCAAACACATAATGTTTTATCCTTCATTTCTGAGTTCCAGAACTGTGACTATGTTTCTGGAGTTTCAAAGCACTGTTTCTGTTGGAATTTTTTTCTCGAAATTAAAGGTAAAAGTAAAGAGCAGGGTTTATCGTCTTGTATCACAGTCTAAATGTGACATCACACGCCATCAGCTACAGGTATAATGTGCAAATCAAGTATATCAAGTGTTTTGTTAGGTTTAAATGTGACCCTAAGATTTAGTGGGGTCTGAGATGTGAATTCATTTTTGCCACCTCTACACTATACACTATGTACACTTCATTTGTTGTGATATTTGTTACAAGGGAAGAACATCGCCTATACATCTTCTCTCTTTTGGTTGGTCCTTACAAACAAGGAGTCGCCACGGTGAAGACAATTTGCCGGAAAATAATATTATATTTTCTTAAATTAAAAGAGATAATTGTGACCCAACGACTCAACGAGTATAGGTCCTAAAGTTGTCACTATGAATTTGTCAAAATTATATTTTCAACTCATATTTTCAAACTCTAGTTCTTACCATTATAATATTTTTGTGATATTTTTCTTATGCAGAATCAAAAGACACAAGAAGCTTTGACAATATGTAGCCTAGTACTCGAGGATGACCCAGAGAATGTAGATGCATTAATAGACCGAGCAGAAGCCAATATACAGAATGAAATGTATGAAGAAGGTAAGCCGTCAATCAAATGTATTACTAAGCTTTAAGTTCAGCTGGTCTGTGAATATATTCCATACAGCTTACACATTCTTATGTTTATGATAACTATACTGTACAAAGTAAAGAAAAATTACAATGTACACACACAAAACTTTATAAGCAAATTGCATTTGTGTTTCACCAATTGTCATCTGTAGATTTGTTTGCAGTATCTTGAATATTTGTTGGCTGCAGTTCTTTAATTTGCAAATGCATGCATGTTGTAGTAGCACAGTCTCCAGCAGTTATTCTGAGTTTGTTGCTCTAATATTCAGAATTATACCCAGAAAATTTCACTCATCAATAGCAGTACAAATTACAACAATACTGCTTTAGGTTGGTTCAGAGTTATCAGTGTGGAGTGGTAGTCAGTAATTAGGGTTAAGGTAAGGGTTACTGCGTATTCCATCAGTTTAGATGGTGTGTTGTTGTGATAGGCCCCCATAGTCCTTAGTTTAGAATAAGAAAAATTGTATGTAAGATGCAAACACAAACAACAGCCAACCGTAGCACATTTCACTGCAACTCAACAAAATTATTAGGAATAGGAGGAAATGAGACACTCAATTTATGAAATGCTATTTTCCAAAGGAAACCTGTATACACTCCTCAGAAATGACTTGAGCCCCTTCAGAGAAATTGTGCAAAAACATGGTTGGGGAGACTGTTCCAGACCAAAAGAGCAGTGTGGCTGAAGCGTCTATACTATCTGATGAGTTTGTGCTGCAGGAATCAAGACAGTGTGATCAGGAGTAGAAGTACTGGCCTCGGTCACATGCCTCACTTCTAGGGTCATAGGGAACATTTCATTTTAAATCTTTGAATTATATTGAATAATTTCTATGTTGTATTCTTCTTCTGTGTTGCAGGTGTAAGTGATTATCAAAAGGCTAATGAGAAGGAGGAATCACATCGGACACAAGAAGGGTTAGAGAGAGCACAGAAACTTCTAAAACAATCAAAGAAGAGGGATTATTACAAAATATTAGGTGTTAAAAGGTAAGTGTATGAATTTATGGGAAAAAAATCCCTTGAGTGCATTATTAAGTACATGTCTTGTTACAAAATTGTCCACACAAGAATCTCCTTACCTCATTGAACCAGCAACCTCCTGTGTTACAATTGGCAGGATCGTTGATTTATTTGGTATTTAAAAAGCCAAAATCAACTGTATGGACATCAATTACCCCCCCCCCCCCCCCAAAAAAAAAAAAATGATAAAAACATAAAAATGATAATAATAATAATAATATAATGATGTGATGATGATGATAATAAGCTAATAATAATTAAATAATAATTATAATAATAATTATAATAATAATTATTAATTAATAATAATAGTGATGAAATATAATTAATTATAATAATTTAATAATGAATAATGATGATTAATGATTTAATAATAATAATGAATAATAATAATAAAATGATAATAATCAATAATGATAATATAATAATAATAATAATAATAATAACAATAATAATAATAATACATTAAATAATAATAATAATAATAATAATAATAAAATTAATAATAATAATGAATAATAATAATAATAAATAATAAAATATAAATAAAACAGATAAAATAAATCATTAGATCAAACAATAGAAATAATAAATGAATTATCAGTCTCAATTATTTTATTTATTTATTTCTTTGGTAGTACAACAATAATATCAGAGCATTCTTAAATTCTATCAGGAGTGCTGAAAAAGATATCAGTAATGATCCAAGAGCATTTGTTGTTCCACTTTAACCAAAAAAAAAACTTTTTTGTGCAAAATAGCAAAAAACTTTGAAGTACAAAGTAATATGATAACACAAGATATATAAGCACTTTGGGCCCTTCTCAATACCAATAGCATTGTCTCAAAATTTTGAGTTTATTAAAAAGTGCCCTTGATAAAATCTAACATCTTTTGGAAGTAACCGAATAACACAATTTATTTATTGATGCGTACATTTCAGGCCCTGGCAACTTACAATATTCCAGTCTTATTCAGTCTTCATCCTGTTATCAAATAGAGTTAAAGGGATTCTCGTATAATTGGGCCAGTCAGTCTGTTGCAGATTTTGTGCGTTGGGCTACCAGTTCCATTGCCAAATCGCTGTCTGAAGAAATGGTTGTGAAAATTTGCGCACACACATTGGTTCCTGGACGAAGACGGCAGGACATATTTTTGAATGTGTCGGAAAAGTGCATTGCCATAGTATTGCATATCTATGGTAATAAGTCAGGGCAAAATATTGCCAGATCAAAACCGCTTTCTCATTTCTCTAGCCATGCTCATGAAATTTGGCACACACATTGGTCTTGGGGGAGATGTGCCAAGATATATGTTTGTAATGTTTGAAAAATGCCTTGCCATTGTAACGGCATATTATGGGTGATAAATCGGAGTCCCGATGGGTGGGGTTATTAATTACCTTCAGTGAGTTTCTTAGTTGTATTTTTCTAAATTAAAGGTTAGTGACATGATTGGGAATACTGAAAATCCTCAAGAACCAAATGAGCTGAATATATACAATTATACACCAGCTGGAGTGGATCTCTGCTGGAAGGCATTTGTCTCTCATTTGGTTTACTTAAGGAGAATCAAGCAATGAACATAATGGTTTTTAATTCTATTGCCGAGGGCTGATAAAAAATACAGCCCCATAGAGAGCCACACAGCAGGATTTGCCTGCACAAGAGATATTGGACATTTAGTTATATCTAGAATGAGTCAACGTTTGACTATGAAGATTTTCACAGGGCCGAATCCTTAATAGTTAACTGTTCTAGGGTAGTTTCAGCCCAAATTGAGAACTACCCCATCATGTCATTTACCTTTAAACTTCTTTCATGCCTATTGTCATCTCATCTCACGAGCCATCTCTCTGTTGATGCTTGTGTAATCTTTCATAAACGTGCAGGAATGCCAGTAAAAGAGAAATCAAGTAAGGCATATCGTCGAACTAGCATGCCAGTGGCATCCTGACAAGCATGAAGGAGATGACAAAGCCCGTGCCAGAAGAATGTTCATGGATATAGCTGCATGCAAAGGAAGTCTTTCTGATCCAGGTCAAGCGATTATAATTGGACCCCAGTTACACCAAAAATTCAAAAGCATTCTGAGAATGGTCTCAGAACGCGTACACTTACGCGTGTAACCACAACAACCCGACCCAAAAGGTGGACCAAAAGCGCATTCCTAAAGTTTTTCTTAGACCATTCAGAATACATTCTGAGACCTGTCCTACACAGGAAATACGTAGCATAAGTAAACACACAAAGTGATATTTGCCCCAGAAGGGAGAGACATTTGTACCACCGACCGGGGCTTGTTATATCTTTGCTAGTGGTAACCTCTGCTCTACCAAAGCTAGACGGCTTCGTTGACCCCCCCCCCCCTTCGGATTCGGCTGCCGATCGCCCACGATCACCGCCCAAAAATTTGCATGCGCATTAAGCCGGATGTAAATCACTGATGTGTAGAAATTTTCAAAAAATTTATTTTTTTTCTGTTTACAGAGAATACACAGTACTGGCTGATGATGGAAAATCTTTCATCGAGAAATTTCACATTTCCATATTTTCCAGCTGAGAATAAATACATTTGCATTATGATGTGGGACTAATTCACTCTTATGCAATAAAAAGTGAGCGAATTTGCAGTTGAGTACCGAATGAAGTAGGCTCCGTGCTGCAGTGCTTGCATGGCACAATTAACATAGTTCCCACATATAGATTTCTTGTTAGTACTTTGTCAGCAGTGGGGATTTGATGTAACATATATGTCTGAAATGAAGTGTCTATTGTTTCAACTACTCTCTCCTTACTATAGTAACATTTTAGAATACCATCTGTTCACAGAAGGTTGAAAGCAGTTGATATTAAAAATGTTGTTTGTTCTGCCAAGATAATCAACCAGTACTGTGTTTCTCTTTAGTAATTAATTATTTCAAATAAGTGCATGAAATTATGTTTTCGCTTATAACTCACTTACCAATAGCTAGTAGAATACTAATTTTTGCCGTGAAAATATTCAAGTTGTCTGACATTTCTCGCAATTATCTATAAAAAATATTGACCGAATATGGAATCAATCTTGCTGTATTTTATTGTTTTGTGAATTTCTATATGTATTCTTTGTATTTCGACCTTTTGTTTTCCATTGTTTTTTCGATGAAATTTGTTGGCGGCAACTTTGTTGCAATCATAACAGCATAAAAATTAATTCAGTTCAACCAGTAAAAGCCAAAAATAATCACGATTTTTGGCTGAAAACACAATTTCCACTGATTTTAGTACCAAAATTAAATGTTTCTGAGCAAATATTTGGGTTGACATGCACTGTTAAAAAGCGCGCAGCGTCATAACGGTACGTCCGATTTTTGCGAAAACATCTCAAAAAGATGCGCAAGACTTGAGTAAGAAGTCACAGCGACGCGATCAAAAAATTTTTGCGCGCCAGCATTGTCGCGAATTTCAGCGAAGGGGGGTCAAATTGACCCCCCCCCCCCCCAGTTAATATAGTGCTAAATGACTGTAAACTAAGGTTGCGAACATATGTACACTTTGTTATTGTTAGTGTTGATTATTATTATTGTAGCTGACATAATATTTTCAATTGTGTTTTTCAAATTTATTTCCATTTTACAGAAAAGAGACAAAGTTTGACCAGGGGAGGATCCTTTAGACCGAACGCCAGAATCAGGGATTCCAACACGGTCAATCCATATTGTGCTTTAATCCTTTCGGCAGTGCGGTCCATTCCACATTTAAATTCAACTTCAACTAGACTCATCAGAAAAATTTTAAAATTCTGATGTTTTCCGCGATCTGTCTGGAACTCATTTTTTGGCATAAAATTATTTTTCTTAACAAACACCTAGTGCCTCAAGTTTAATGTGACCATGGAAGCATTTCAAGTAGAGGCCCCACAGAGAAGTAGACATTCCTGCAGTGAAACCTTATTGGAAAAGACGCAGAATTGTGGATGTGGACAAAATAAAATCAAGAGAAACATCCATGGAAACCCAATCTTTTGCTCATTGCTGCTTCAGTCAATATTTCTGTGCCATTGTTTGCATGCAGTGTTGCGATACCAAAGCTTGATGTTGAAACAGCTTAAGCAGAGAAACAAGATCAGCAGATTGTCAGTCTGTATCTCACAGTGTCAGTGCTTCTAAACTTGGGGGATGTATGACTAGCCATGATTTCACTTGATTTATTCAGTAATGACATGGACTAATATTGGGGTTCTGTTCTTAACTTTCCACATGGAAATAAATTTACTTTTGGACATGTGTTGTAGGGGAATTTGTGATCCTAATAGGGAGTACAGAAAACAAGCAAACAAATAACAGTCTTCTCACAATGGTGATATTGTTTCTTTTCTTTTCTCTGTATTTATTGTTTTTCATCTCAGTTCTTACATTACACGTTTTACTGACTAGAATACTAGGACATTCTCATTCAACGTGTCACTTATGTATTTAGAAAGCAGTTGATCATCAGCGTTGCTTTTATTTCCCTGCTGGGAAGTGTGTGAAAGACATAATGATTAATCTGGATATATCCATTCAATTGGTTTCAACCTCATATCACCATTTAACACGTTGGAGACTAAGTACGAGTTTAAACTCGTGTTGGGTCAATGGAAAATGCGTGTTATTGTCAAATCAAATCTTCTCTCAACGGTTCCCTTTAACAGTCTTATTCATTCTTTGCATATCATGATCAGAAACTTTGCATATGATTTTATAATCAACTCAGGCTGAAGTATAGGAGTATTTAATCATTGAAACATAATGAACTTAACAGGCGTTTTTTACCCAGTCAAGGGCATTAAGACTCATATCGATTGTTAATTTCTTCAACATCATCCACAAAATGTCATTGGATGTTATTTCATGGTGCAGAACATTCTTTTTCCGAGGAAATGATACCATGATTCATAATTTTGATTGAGGTGTTTGGATCTTAGGGCTATTTTTCTGAGGCAAAGTCATTTCCTAAATCTGCTGTTTTTCAAAACTCCTGCAATCATCAGAACACCAAAATATTCTTGCGTTACGGTGTGCCATAGAATAAGCTCCATCGAGACAAAGGGCAGGAATGCCCTCGCTTTGATAAGGAAGACAATGTGAGCTACATCTCCATTGTCATTTTGGTATGTCTGATATGGCACGCTGAGATGCGAGAATATCTCGGTGTTCGGATGACCGCCGCTGATGAAAAATTGGCAAATTTGGGAAATGACATTGCCACGGAGAAATGGCCGCAGGATCCAAACGAATGACTCAAAATCAATGATCATGGTATCATATTGTTGGAAAAAGAATGTTCTAACCACTGAAACAAAAACCGATGACATATTGCAGATTATGTTGAAGAAATTAGCGATCGCAGGTGTAGTATTCTTTCTGGGCCACCCTGTATAATCTTGTTACCATGATAGCTTATTAGAGCTGCCAAGTGCTACTGACGTTCAGTAATTTCTACTGGAAGTGGTGAAGAATACTGAAGGATGCATGAAAAATACTGATTTTATCAAATCAGGTTTATGCAATTCTACTGCATTTATGTTGGAATTACTGATTTTAACTCAAAATATGGCAAAATCACTGATTTTCAGCTATGAAATTACTGAAATTCACTGACAAAAGTTGGCAGCTCTGCTTAATAATTGTCCAACTTGTATCACTTTTGAAGTTGTCTGTGGAGTGTGGATAAATTGACATATTTCAAATTCAGAGGCAACAAGACAAATAGAAATGGCATCGCTATCACTATTATTCAAGTGCAAAGTTTGGGGCTATAGCAGAGCTATTACTGGTGAAGCATCAGTTGAGGTACAATTCTCCATGTCACATTTACCCAAAATTCGCCGATATTGAATACTATTCATCAATATCCTGGATTTTTTGCAGACTTTCTTACTTCCGGGCTAACTCGGAACGAAAGCGTCGGCATTGATTTAAAGTGATAGGCTAACATTGTGGAGCTTCAATTTTAAAAATTGTCAAATTTTGATATCTGAACTACATAGTAGTGTTCATATTGACAATTAAACACCCTAGAATAAAAAAGTTTAGAAAGTTACGCTGCCAATGGCAAGTTATGCATGAATAAACAATTAAAACTCGGGGCGAGATTAAATAGCGTAGGTGTACACACAGTAAGTCTATGGGAGAAAATGGGCATGTGAATCCGATCAACTTACAATTTTCACTTTTTTAAAGCACTAAATAATCATTTTGAAATACAATTTTTTCAGGGCGTCATTTTTAGACCTTATCAAAGACAATGGTAGCATGGGGAATCATGTAGCTCAGATTTTTTTAACTATGGTAAATGTTAGCCAATACCTTTAAGACAACCAATCTGTTTCTCATAGTATTGCCTATTGCTTTTTGTTTGTGTGGTTGATCTAGCTTTGCCCCAATTATGAGAAAGGTTCCATTCCAACAAACATGAATGAAACTCTGACTGTACTCTAAGTATGAAATATAAGGTGAATCAATAATGTATGATTGCAAAATCATGACTACAACAGAAGTTTTTAAATATCACCTTTAATACGCAAAAGTGAGATATCAGAAATGAACAAGTCGGCATATCTCACCTGAGAAGGGAAATTATGAGTGCACCACAATGTTCTTTCGTAGGCAACTAAATGTGATATGGAGAATTGAATTGTTAGTTTTTGTCTTTTTGTTTGCTTGTGTGTGTGTGTGTGTGTGTGTGTGTGTGTGTGTGTGTGTGTGTGTGTGTGTGTGTGTGTGTGTGTGTGTGTGTGTGTGTGTGTGTGTGTGTGTGTGTGTGTGTGTGTGTGTGTGTGTGTGTGTGTGTGTGTGTGTGTGTGTGTGTGTATTTGTAGATTTATGGCTTCAACATATGTCCAAATATCAACAGCAATAATCTTAATATGTCAAGTCAATTTCCATAAAGTAAAATGATTACCACGTATGTTACAATTCCTAGCCTGAAATCCATGACTCAGGGGCTCTTTTCTTTAATATCTGATAATTGCTGGTCTTTTTTCTTTCAAGAATTGGTTTGTGTACTTATGCCATGAAGAGGGCATTGTAATTTCTACCACAACCAGAAAAAAACTTGGGTTAAAATTAAAACTGCAAGAGATATCTTATACATCTGTAACCTGTCTTATCGTTTATGTATTGTGTCTTATTTGAAGTGCATTATGTGTAATATCTGTTATGTGAATTAAACCCAATATTGAAGCAAATTTAGACACAAATTGATGCTACTGCTGTACTGTTATGTAACTCTTTGTGTCAACGGCGTACTGGCTCGCCCACATAACTTCAGAGGAGTACTGACAGTGCACTGAACTGCCAAGAAGACAATCATTTTCATACTTTTAATTCCAACTTTTAAACATCACTGCATTCAAGGCCCACTGTCAAGGGTCAACTCAACCACAGAGAGGATGTCAACTAGTCTTGGAATACAGGCACATATTCAGGAACATGGACTGTTGCAGTGCCATAGTGTACAGATTGTGGGAGGAAAACAAATGTATTTATTCCACACTGTCATGGCTGTTTCTGTTGCATTATGGGTGTCATGAGTACACCCTTTTTATGATTTTAATCAAAAGAGGGCATTTTTTATCCTGTCATGACAGTGGACCTTTAAGTAACTATCAATGATATTTTTCTTAAAATGAAGAAACACTGAACCAGCTAAATGTGGAAGAAATATTTGCATGAGTTACATTTGATCTTTTAAAGAAAAAAAGTTTGTGTTTTTTGAAAGGTTATGCACATAACTACTAAACAGTCCAGTTTCTAGCTAACACCTGGATTTTAGCCTAGCATCGAAAATCTTAATTCACAGTAGGCCTGTAAAGGGATTATGTAATAAAGGTCGACTTGTCTGATATTGTCTCAGTTCTGTAAAACAGAGATCAGTGGGATATTTCTATTCATTAGTATGTTATTTCTTATGTTTCACTGTGCCATGTTTAAACTCTACTCTAAATTGAGGTCAAATATTGGACATTTCATCTCACTCTTGGCGTTGGTAAGCTATGCAATAACAGTACTTTATTTCCTAACTTATTTCTACCCTGATAGACTTGTAAAGAAATTACTTTACACTTAGCTACTTTGAACTAACATAAAGTTTCATTACATGTTGTAGCTCTTTGATAGATACTGTAGTTTTAAAAGATAGATCACTACTTATACCCTGGATTTAGTTACTATGAAAATAATCTTGTAATTTCCCCTTAAGTTAAATATTGATGAAAGGGTATGTTATTTTTAACTTATTTAAACAATTGGAACAATAGCTTGAAAATATGTCTGCATAAAATTTGTTTTTGTGTCTTCTGTTTAAGGGGAGGGGTGGCAGGGGGTGTTTAATTTACATTGTTAGTAATACATGTATCTGTATTCTGTCATTCGTTATATTGATTATTTATAACATGTTTTAGGATTTAGAAGCATACCGTATTTTTTAAAAGCTCACTTGTAGGGTGGGTAGCATAAGGGGATAAAAAGCCAAGAAATTGTGTTAAGGTAACCACATTTATATCAGGTGCACTGTTTACTGTGATGTCATTTAGTATCAACCACACAGTCTTTGAAAAAAAACAGTCAACATGTTATTTTGTTCCACTATGATTTGCAAAGAATTTGTGCAAAATTACATTTATTTTTATACTTGTTCTTGATCTAAATATTTATCAAGATTATCTGTAGTGACAGGAGAATGATAATTTAAATCCATGTGTGTTTAGTTTTAACTGTGGTTAATTACAGAGATGTGTAAATAAAGAATTTCTTTATAGTTGAGTCTCGTGAAGTTATTGATTATTTATTCATATTATTCTTTCATATAAATAGTAGTAATAGAATTGAAAGTAGCAGTTGTAGTAGTAGTAGTAGTAGTAGTATAGCTAGTGGTGCTTATAGTAGTAGTAATTGAATTAGAAGTAGTAGTAGTAGTAGTAGTAGTAGTAGTAGTAGTAGTAGTAGTAGTAGTAGTAGTAGTAGTAGTAGTAGTAGTAGTATAGTGCACTCCCGTTCCTGTTACAGCGAAGTAGAAATTCTGGTCCCCAAATCATTATCTATGTATCTTTATATAGTTTCACTGTTTGGTTATAACATAGTAGAATTAGTAGTAGTACTAGTACTAGTGGTAATAGTAGTAGAATTAGTAGTAGAAATAGTACTAGTGGTAATAGTAGTAGTAGTAGTAGTAGTAGTAGTAGTAGTGGTGGTGGTGGTGGTGGTGGTGGTGGTGGTGGTGGTGGTGGTGGTGGTGGTGGTGGTGGTGGTGGTGGTGGTGGTGGTGGTGGTGGTGGTGGTGGTGGGTGGGTAGTAGTAAAGTAGTAGTAGTAGTAGTTAGTAGTAGTAGTAGTAGTAGTAGTAGTAGTAGTAGTAGTAAAGTAATAATAGTAGTAGTGTAGTAGTAGTAGTAATAGTTGTAGTAGTAGTAGTAGAATAGTTAGTAAGTGAGTAGTAGTAGTAGTAGTAGTAGTAATAGTAATAGAAAGTAGTAGTCTTCAGGCGTGGTAGAATGTTATGCTCTTTGAACGGCCTGTCAGATTTTGATGTAACTTGGGTGAAGTATGTATTATGAAGCAACAATGGACTGATTAGATTTTGGGGTTGAAAGGTCAAAGGTCAAAGGTCACCGCCTAAAATATGTCTGACTTGTCTTGGGCTTGTTAGCCAGGGATAATTTGTGAATGGCCGGTCGGCATTTTGATGTAACTTGGGTGAAGTTATGTATTATGAAGCAACAATGAACTGAGTTTAGATTTGGGGGTCAAAGGTCAAAGGTCAGTGGGCCTAATATGTCTGATTTGGCTGGTTACCGTGATAACTGTGAACGGGCCGGTCGATTTTGATGTAACTTGGGTGAAGTTTGTATTATGAAGCAACAATGAACTGATTAGATTTGGGGGGTTAAGGTCAAAGGTCAAAGGTCAACCGGGCCAAAATATGTCTTGGCTTGGGCTCGTTACGTCGATAATTTGTAAATGGCGGTTGGATTTTGATGTAACATGGGTGAAGTATGTATTATATGCAACAATGAACCTGATAGATTTTTCGGGGTTGAAAGGTCAGAGGTCAAAGGACATGGGGCCTAAAAACATGTCTGATTTTGGCATCGTTACCACAATAACTTGCAGAAAGAGCATGTTGGGATTTGAATGTAACTTGGCTGAAGTATGCTATTTAACGGCACCAAATGAAGCTGAATAATTTGGAGTTGAAAAGGTCAAGGTCAAAGTCACGAGGCTCTGATAGATGTCTGATTGGGCTCACATTCCATGTTAACTTAAGAATGCGCTGAGGTCGGATTTTAGATGTTACTTGGGTGAAGTATGTATTATAAGGTACCAAGAACAATCAGATTCATGATGTTAAAATGGTCAAAGGTTGAAGAGTCACACAGGCTCATACTTAAGTGTCTTGTACCGCAGATAACATGAGAACGGCCTACATCGGATATTGATGTAACTGTGGTGAACGTAAGTGTTATAAGGTACAGATGAACTGAATCAATATTTTGGGGTTTAAGGGCTTCAAAGGTCAAGCGTCACATGAGGACCCATAGCTTAAATATCGTTTACACCGATAACTTGAGATACGGGCTTATCGGCATATTGATGTAATTTGGGTGATAAGTATGTATTATGGGGCATAGATTAAATTTCAGATTGAAGCGGTCAAAGTTAGTGATGAAGCGTACATTCATAGTTTGGAATTGGGACGGGGGAGCGGAGGCATAACCGCATCGCTGCGCGCAGCCGAATGCTCTATTTTCTTTTATTTTTTGATATGTGAATGAATGTGTGTGTGATGTGTGTGTGTGTGTGTGTGTGTGTGTGTGTGTGTGGTGTGTGTGTGGTTTGTGGTGTGTTGTGTGTGTGCACTTGATTGCCAACTCTTGAGAAGTTTTAAATTTAACACACTCCTACAGATAATTTGTAAGAAGAGGGTAATTTTGAGAGAATTCTCCTTCTAAAATATGCGCCTGAAATTCCTGGAATTCCACAAATCGCAATTAATTATTATTTCCAGAATATCCTCAGGTGACCTGTCTGCTCCTCAATTTGTGGGAGTTGTGTAAACTTCACAAACTCCTAAAAACGGATTGACATTACGAGATGCAGCACGGTAACATCCCAAATAACACACTAGCCGCACGTATCAGCTAAATTGGAAAAAGTGGAACCAAACTTGCATGTTATGTATGTACGTGTATGTGTGTGTATTATGTTTGTATGAAGATAGAGGATAGATAAGTTAGTGTGCAGGGGCGTGCGTGTGTGTGAGTCTGGGTGTGACACCCATCGGATATTCATCATGTCGTTGATGACATCTCGAAAATACAGTAGTTGCATATGTGCTCCAGTTTCAAAGCTTTCTGTTCGCTTATTGTCGGCTTCGTCACATTTATACATGAATGGTACCATGTTGATGTTGTTTTACTGCCCGAATTGTAAAAATGATGATTCACTGTTTTCAATGACCGTTTTCTTTGGAGAAAGTTTGTTTCAGATATCTAGCTCTAGTTAGGGTTGGGGCTTAAATGTCAAAGTCAAAATTTTAAGACGTCCACTTGGGAAATTATTAACATCAACAGTACTAGCATTATGACACCAAACTTAATGTTTTATCTTTAAATAAACCCCCACCCCATGAAATTCATTTTTTTTTTGCTTAAAACCCCCAAAACTGCTACTAAATGAAGATTTTGGTCAAAGTGTAACATAAAGAACGGTAAGGGAATTAGGGATTGCAGTGAAGATTTACAGGATGTACAGAAAGTATGTCAAAAACTTTAACTGGGTTGTCATACTTGCAAGGGAGTGAAACGAATGAGGGGTGGGAGGGGAGATTCCCCCCTCCCACGTTAGGATTTGTTTGAATACGCATTAAGAAATGTGTTTTCTCGGCATGGTAAATACATATTTTATTTAATATATACAATTCGTATTTCTTCTATCAATATTTAGATTGCTTCAGTTTATTTTTTAAAATAGATTTTCATTGTAAAATATTTTTTGTCCGATTTTTTAATTTTATCTATTTAGTTATTTATTTATTTTATTTTTTAATTTTCATTTATTTATTTATTTATTTTTTTTGTGGCGGGGGGGGGGGGGGCTTGACTTGAGCAATTTAAAAGTCCCCGTAGTCCCATTACTAGTGACTACAACAAGCATGTTCGCTGCCTCGCAATTTGGGAAACTGGGAATGTATTACTGTGCAGAAGAAAGTGAGAAACAGGTATTTCATTGAAATTGACATGATTACGCACTGGCGTACTGGTAGTGGGGGGGGGGGGCCTTGGAGGGCAACAGTCCTCCCCCAATAAAATTTTAATCATGGATTATTTTTAATTTCATGCAGGTGATTTATTAATGTTAATGAACCATTGAAATATGTATTTACGTGGAGGCTGTTTTTATGATAGGGCGTCGATCCGCTTTTCGGATTGGGAGGCAATGTCAAAAAATTTCGGCGCGCTCTCTGCGCCAAATAGCAATATAGACGTTTGCGCGCCAAACGCGCCGAAAAATTCAAAATTGTGTATGTTTGATAAGTATTTTTATGCTAAGTTTAATGGTTTTGTATTGCTTTTGAATGCTTTTT
>JZLH01S0293124.1:12584-27215 GCA_001188425.1 Eucidaris tribuloides | reverse complement strand
GAAAAGGATTCTGAGTCATTTGAAAAAGGATGAAGTTTAACCGTCCAGATTTTCACCAAAACTCAATATTTTACCCCGAGTCTCTATGAGAGGTGTTTATTTATAGTAATCTTCACATTGGATATGATTTCAGCTGATTTCATTCAGTTAGATGTTTTTTGACGTGCAAATCAATGACACAATCTTTAAACTTATTTGGTTGATAAGTTTCTTTCAGGGTGTGCAAATCATGAACATACATGTACATGTAATGTTTAAAGAGGTAAATTACCAGGAAGCCGGATAAGAATGGTAACTTCATCTTGTCTTGATAGTTTGGTTAGCACCAAGAGGTGCTGACCAACGCTGCCGACCAGCCCACTCCTCAAATCAACCTCCCACGCTGAAACTTGTGGCAGTATGTCTATCAGCTTGGCTGCACACAAAAATCCTCATCTAGCCGAGGGTGTGAGTTGAATTCATCTCAAAAGAGTTGTGCTGTGATCAAAAAAATAATAAAGAAAACAGAAGAAAATGATTCATACATTGATTAATCAGTGTAGGAATTAATCAAGGCCACCTTAAAGGCCATGACCTCTATGTGGCCTTGGTGTCTTTTGAACCTACAGGTAAACAAAGGTAATTGACTTTCAATCTTTCACCACAGCAAAATTCATGCAGTTCATCTTAATCTCATAAGCATATAATTATAAATAATTTTATGAAATAAAAATATGCAACTTGTGAATCATCATACACTGTATATGTGTGGTATTACACAAATGTATCTTTAGTATTTTGTTAAATTCAGCCTTTTCGCCATTATACATGTAATTTACATCATGCTATTGATATCAAATAAGTCAATAATATCTATCTTTTAATAGTACACGCTTCAGTCAAGTGTGATCAAAATCTACCCAGGAGTTCTACATTTAAATATCACAATAATGATGTTCAGAGACACACAAAATTACAGTCAGACGGACAGACAATTTTAGTGTGATTAAAGTCTATCCAGGGTGAAGAGTTCTCCAAATTAAACATCACAATTTCAAGATAATACAGGCACATGTATACAATCAGACCAACAGACAACATGAACTCACAATGCTTCTGTCATCCTTCATGGCAGAAAGTAGGATGTATCAATAGGAAATAATACTTTACAATTATAGGAAATAGGACCGGATATGTTTCAAGTGCCATTGTACATGTATCTACATGTATTTGTGAAGATTGCGTTACTCCATTACAAACTATGTACATGTATTGAAGCCCAAGTTTAGTTTTGGGGATTTTGTTTTTATTTGAAAGATTTATGCCCCAAAGTCATAACCCTGCAATAGTAGATTCTGAATGTCTTTAGTTTTTTTTAAAATTAATTAATGAAAGCAGCCGGCTTTAATTAAACTGAGCACTCAGCAAAACTGGTGGGGTTATCACTTTCCTACAAATGTTGAGATTAGGCTTTTTGTGAAGTAGCAGTGTAGTGCATTTCTACTACACTTTGTGAATTGATTGACCTAAAAGAATAACTTGAAAAACTTCATTGTAACGCTACAAAAAATATTCCATTATTTTTAGAAAGTAACAACAGAAAGGGTGATAAACTAGTGTACGTACGTGTACATGTGTACAAGTTTTTTGTACATTTTCTGTGCATTGTGTCGTGTGTAAAAAAAGTTAAAATTGCTGACAATATGAAGTTTGACAATACATGTACAATGCCAAAAGTTTGCTTTTAAAATGTGGCATTGTTAAAAAAAAACACTTGAAAAATATGTTAAGAGTTTATGAAGAAATGTGTACAAAATAAAGAGATAGATTACACAGAGAAATGGTCAAAGGTTTTTTATGGCTCAGTAGTAGTCGTTAGGAGAAGGAGAGGCTTTGCAGCATCATGCAGAGTCAGAGTGTACACAGGCTCTAGCCAGTAATTCCATGTTGCGAGACAGTCAGTGTGCTGCAAGACGTAATACATAGCATGTACGTCTGGGTAAACCACCTGGTATGGATGGCAGGATATTTTGAGTACATGCACGGCATGCATATGCTTAGTAGGCACGGCGTGAGCGATAGCGTGCGCCACACCGGCTAGAAAATCCAATATATTTCAAGCCGTGCATCATCTGTTCCGTCTATTGCCGGTGCTGGCGCTGTCCTCGTAGAGCTCTCATGGCCAGTACCGCGTCCCGAGGCATTGTGCCAAGAAATTGAACTTGATATTTTTGCCATGTGGCATGTTGCTTGCGGGCGCAGAGGTGTGACAGGAGTGCGGGATTGCTCCGTAATGACACGCGAATATCATTAGTCGCAGTACCTAGTAGTCTGTCTTCCAGACACATACAGAAGCATAAACCCATCCTATCCAGTATACATGTATAGTATTGATAAGGAGCTATTTCTCAGTCACCTGCCTTGATAAGATCAAAGTCTTGATGAATGCATAGAATCATAGTATTAGCAAAATGTAAGCTACATAATGCCTGCTATGCTCTACCAATGTAAGTGTCCTATTGATGAAGCGGCCTGAAAAAAAAGGTGTATTTCAAAATGATTATTTAGTGCTTCAAAGAAGTAAAAATCTATTAGTAGCCATTTTGACGCGGATTCAACCATACCCCCATAAGATTTAGGCATATTTTGTACTCCACCACATTGGAAATTCATGTGACATTCATTCATCTTGCCAATGGCAGGCATAAACTTTCCAACTTTTGCTATTCAAATTTGGGGGGGACGGGGGGGGGGTATTTAGTTAGCACATGTTGCTCAGATATCACGGTTTGAACAATTTATTCAAATTTCAAGATAGCTGCTTCAATATTACTGGTAGCCTACAGTGTATGACTTTAAAAGCAGAGTGAGTAGGATGTACAGTAGAAAAGAGTTGGCATGTCTGAAACAGAGACAACCTTGCAAATGCATGGAAGGCAATAATGTTTTTGCTGGGCTGTGATATGGTTAACCTTGAAATTGAGTGAGAATTGTTGGGTTGCTAACATCGCGGCAGAGTAATGAAAGATATTAGGTTTGCGGCACTATCACAAGATAGTTATTAAGGACATGGTGTTATAGCAATGGATGTGAACATGTGCAATGGATGGAATGATATTTCAATTGTGGCCAGTAGTGAGTAGGTCATGCTGTTTATGTGAAATTTGGGATAAATTGACTGGCACAACATGTAAATGTATTGAATCTGATTCTGTTTTGTTGGTGAGTCTTTGTTTTATAATTGTAGGCCTTAACTTGTATTTAATGATAATGATTGAGCAAAAAAGTCTGTATTGAAAAAAAAAATAGTTGTTATTCTACTAGCTGGCAGCATACTGTACATTGTAGCAAACGAAATAATTCTAGCATACAGCATGAGAAATATACACTGTAGGTACCGTAGGTAAAATTTGAATGAGATGTTATTGTAGGTACAATGAAAGGTACATTAGATGCAGGGCTCGACACAAAGTACAGTACTTACTCACTTGCCCGGCGGGCAAGTAAATTCATGTTGGGCATAAGTAAAAATTGTATAAATGTTAAAATATACTTGGGCCGCCATCAGCGGGCAAGGTATTAAACTTTAATCATCAAATGAAGAAAACATGTATTGAAAATACTCTTACGCAAAAGTGAATAAGATAAATTTCTTATGTTCATGTACTGTTAACAGCTTGCTTAGGCACCCAATGATGTGATACATAGTGAGGCTTTTCCTTTTTAGCCAAACGTGGATTTGCAAGAATGGTAATCTGATACCAGATCGATCGCTGCGGGCACGCGCCATCCCCTCGCATCGCACTGTCCAGTGGCAGAATCTGCAAACGGGTTTAGCGAAATTTTTGTCTGGCGGTGAATTGAGGAGAGGCAAGCCATCAGCGCTGCGTACAGATGATGCAAGTGCAAAATCGCACCACACGTGCGAAGGCTGCATTTTTTGGTAAACAAGCGCTCGCGAACGTTCGCCAGCCTTCGTTCTCTGTTTTTGCATTTTGTGAAATGCATGTGGAGAAGACCACGGACGAATGCAAGGATGGTCACAACTTGATTTGTACACTGTCCTCGTTTTCGTCCATGGTGGTAAAACGAAAAGCTGCACTAATGTCAACAGAGATGATGATGGTTTCAAAACTTTCAGGCTGTTCTTCAGTTAAGCATGTAGTCTAGCTTTCAGACATTTGAATGCATCATGTATCTCATTAATTACATGTAACTGCTTTGAAATGAGACTAGTGTGGTTGGGAGCTATTTTTTAAATGGACTGATGTGAAAGGACCTAATGTACATGTACAGGTGACTGAAGAAGAAATGGTCACAGTCATCTGGGAACTGAGACTAACTGGCTTCGGCATGTAACACAAACCCTGACATTAGGCCTATTGAAAGTTGACAGCACTTTTGAATATAAACATCTGGGCATCGTTGGAGCATTTTCCATGGTGCTTGAAATGCGTGAATCGTGATCGTGATTTTACTGATAAATTATATAATAATGATAAAAATATGAACATACAGTGTATTAACACATTCTAAACGTACATACTAGGCGTAACCTCATCTCCAAGCACTTTACCACCGTACATGTACAGACAGCAGAGTGAATTTAATGATGAGTGCACTGGGATGACGGAAGCTGTGAGATTTTTACAGAATGCTAAATAAATGTTGTGTTTGCGTAATTTTTCTACAAAAAATCAAATTTCCTAAGTTTCGTATTTTAAGTGTAACTAAATTGCACATATTTGCGAATTGGTTTTCGGGAAGGAAAAGGTTTAAAGGGAATTAAGTGACATGATTGGAAGATGTCAAACATGCCCCAAGATTAAGAAGGCCAACTGAGGTGATACATACATGTAGCTGAAAAAAACAAAAAAAAAAAAAAAAAAAAAAAAAAAAAAAAAAAAAAAAAAAAAAAAAAAAAAAAAAAAAAAAAAAAAAAAAAAAAAAGAAAAAAAATTTATAACATGCTGTAAGCTCCAGGCTGAAAGTATTTGTAACAAATTGTAGTATAAACTGTAAGGCCTACTTGAAAATAAAATATACTAAAACTACATACTAAGGACAAACAGTACGACTGAAATAAAGCACACCTGTAATGATAATAACTTTTCTTCTAAATTTCTGTCATAATTTTAACAGTGAATGAAATCTAATTTATCATTAATATAATTTTTAAAACCCAGAGGCAATAACGCTTCTAAATGGCAAAACTTGGCAAATAGACAGTAGTTTAAAGTTTTGGTATTAAAACAACTGATGCATTTTCAAGGTGTTAGGACGATTTCACATTCTTCGTTCATTGGAAAAAACACAGCCCACTTGAACCCTAGTTCTGGTGCCACTTGGTGTATAAAGCTTCATATTCGCTTTTGATGAATAGAACAATTGCAAAGTCAGGCAGGTGGAAAAATAAACCACTGCAATAGGTTACTTTTCAATTTGATGATGAGCCTTGACATTTTCCCCGATCGGGCAATTTAGGGCAATATGGAAATATTTGGAATCATATCTTGATTGTGGGATGATGATGAATGATGATGGTTTGATTTCCAATCTATAACAACATGTTGTGCGCAACTGTTATCCCGGCTGCATGCTCCCTGTCGCTGAAAGCAAACATGCACATATGGCACGCGTACTTGTACTATTGTCATGATCATCTATCGTGAGCAGCATTTGAAGTAACGACTGAGGGGACAGCAACACTGAAGGGCAAAATAAATATTCCCTCGTACGGGGAAAAATGCCAACCTTGCGGAGCAATATTTTTGTCATGGTTTAAGAAGTGCGCAAGTTGGCCAACTCGCCCCATGCATGTAAAGTTACAGCTTATTTCTGTTCGGCCTTTTGAAACGGGTTTTTGTTACATGTCGAAAATTGAAGCGAAAAAAAAATTGCAGCTGCGCATGAATCGGGGTGGGGGGGGGAGCGATGATGCCTCGCTCAAAAAAAATGAGCTATAATTTGCAATACATGAAAACGCAACGAGCACTAACTTTAAAAAAAAGAAAAGGAAAGCAAAATGTGCTCATGAGTCCATGATGAACCAAGAAATGACAAAAAAGTGTCAAGTTGAACTTTCGTTTGTGTGGGCAGCAGTTAAAATGAAATTTCAATGTTGATCCACGCCATTGTAAGTCAGTGATTAGGTGTAAGTTTTCATTTGCGCCATCCTGGTTATATACATGTAGGCCCTACAGCCCACATTTTTTTTTTATCATTATTTAAATCTGGTTCTGGTAATGATTAATTAATATCAAAAGTCCACATTTTTCACAGATTGTTTTTGTTCATTCATGAAGTACACCATACAGCAATTGAAAGAAAATGAGGATCTTCTTCAGAATGTCGCAAAGGACAACGGAGAGGTTCATGTAAATGAAATATGTTTAAGATATCCTCTCAGTCAATAAATGCAAAACATTGGCTTGTACATAGTAATGGAATGCACAGTGAAGGCCTATTTCAACCGCGCATTGCAGAATAAGAAGAACATGTATGTATTCGCACTGGTCTTATGGAAAATGCGTGTTACATCAGCGTAGGAAATAACCCAGGGCGACGGCGATTTAACGCCTTGAGCAAAGCCCAAATCGCCGCCCTAAAATCCCGCCAAACCCAATTCTTTGGGGCGACCTTATTTCCTTACAGAATCGGCACTCATATTTACCGATGAAAAAATTTCACATTTATTTTTTAATTATGGTACATAGTATTCAAACAAAAAGAATTAAATGGTTGGCTTTTTATGGATGAACACAGGCTAAAAACAATTGGCAATCTTTCATTGTATTCTTCAAATTCTGAATGTTGCAACGAAACAAGTAGCCCCCAGTGGTAGCAAAAATAACTCCCTAAAAATTCAAAAAATAGCCCCAAGGCTCTTCTAAAAATCGCCTCAAAAAATATAAATTAATCCTACCCTGGTGTACGTCCAATCAAATTGTCATCCGAATGACATTTGACAATAAGCGTTGTGGATAGACGCCATTTTAAAAAAAATGTCAAAGCTTTGGCTGTCTGACCATATCTGACAGTGTTTGAATAGAACAAATTAAACACCCTAAAACACAAGAGTTCAGACAGTATGCTGACCTTGTAAAAATGTAACAGATAAAAATTGGAACATTAATCATTCTCGGCCAGATGAAAATTATGGGCAAACACAGCAGTCTATGGGGAAAACTGGAATGGTCTCTCAATGATTTTTTACCTTTTTTAAAGCAGCTTATTGATAATTTTGAACTTGTATTTTTTTTTCTTCAGGGCTTTTATGTTTACATTGCTTCGAAAGACACTAGTAGCATGGGAAATACATGTATTGTAGCGCACATTTTTAAAGATTGAAATATTTGTTATAGCCAGGGCTTCCAGGCACGTAACTTTTTTTTTTAGTGGCCCGGGTCGGGCCAGCTAAAATCCTTAAAAATTCAATTTTTGTGGCCTCGAAATTGAAATTTGGTGCCCCCCCCAAAAACAAAGAAAAACATGAAAAATTTGTACAAATACTGCTTGCATGATAGTTTACTAAGAAAAATAGGCTCTCAGGCCTAAAAAATTTGTGGCGCGGACGGGCAGGAATCTTTTTTAGATTCTCCGCAAAGGAATCCCTTAGAATGCCTAGATTCTCGCAAAATATTCATGAGCTGGGAATGATGCTGGAGTCCCTGGCAAGTTTTGTGAGAATCTTTTTTTCTTAGCATGTGTAACAGTGTAATAAATAAATAAAAACAAACACACTGTATGTCATAGTTCATCATTAAAAGTTTTGGCTTCGCGCCGAAAAAAATAATACTCTATGTGTGTGTGATGTATGTTACGTAATCCATTCACGTTGGTATTTTTGTGTTCAACATATCAATGTTTGAATTTGTATAACTCATATCATGTTAAGGATTCAGTGTCAGAGTAGGCCCTATAACTATGGCATATGGAGGCAATAAAAATTTCAACAAGGTATGCCCAAAATGTATCCCTCATATGTGAGTGGCACACAAAATTTTTTTATAAACCTAATGAAAAATGTTGAAAATAGTGAAAAATAAACAAAATAATGTAACATTTCATGTGTTTCTTTCATTCCCCAAATTGCATAAATATTACATGGTTCTTATTCGCAAATCATTTGAGATGATTTCCTGACAGAAACACTTCCTTTCTAACAAACGTGAAAATTTAAATTAAACAAAGTACTTCAATAAAAGGGAACACAAGAGAAACAGACTGGGCTAAGGCCGACCGGCAGGCAAGCCAGTGAATCAGGAGCACCGAGTATCTGGCCATTCTCTGGGACCGCCAGCCCAACGGCTTAGTATTTCAGTGGCTAAGGTAGCCTAATTGAGGTTGTTTCCAGCTGCTCGCAATTCGCAGCACTTTTTGACCCAACGCCCCCCCAAAATCAGGCCTAGAATTTCAGAAACCATAATTTCTTTAGCACTCTGTGCCTATCTGTGGTTGCAATTATCACTTTCAAGTGCGTAGAAATTTACGCAACGCAAAATCGTAAGTTAGAGCTTGAAATACGATTTTTAGCCCACACCATTTACAACATGTGGGACTAAGGCATTCACTGAAGAGCTAAATGGCGGCGAATTTGCGCGATATTCTAAATGCATACTTGTAGAACTTTAAAAAAATGTTGTATTAAACATTCTGCTCACTCTTCTCTGGCTACTTGCAGTAATTCTTTATTGAATTATTTCCAATTATCTTTAAAAGTTCTTGCAAAGAATTTTTGGTGATTCTTCATTTTCTTTTCATTGATGCAAGCTTTCTCTTCCTGAAATAGTTTGGAAAGTGTGCACTGGCACTGCTCGATAAATAACTTCGACTTTGCTTCCTCAGCCCGCTAATTTTGCGTCTTTGGAAAATCACATTACTAGCAGAAAATTGCCGGATTTTTAGCTAGCCTTGCATGCAAAAATGACATGTTATTCTTTTAGTGATTTTTGTATTTTTTAAAGGAAATTCGAAGGCTATATTAAACTGCTGGCAATAAAGAATATATTTAGCTGTAAATCTCGTGGGCGAATATTTTAGATTAATCATTTTGAAAATTGGCGTCGCTCCCGATAATTTCGCGAACTGGAGGCGGATTTGTAGTTGCGTTCTCCATTTTGTAATGAGGCAGCGCGGGCGCCGATCTTTTGCTTGCTGATTTTGGGAAAATTGACACGCAAGGTAATCCATTAATTTTTTATCACAAAAATCACACATTGACAACTTGAAGATTTTTTAGTTGGCCCGATCGGGCCGCCAAAACCTCCTATATTTTTGAATTGTGGTGGCCGCGACATCCCAATTTTGGTGGCCCGGGCCACGGCGGGCCAACCGCTAGTGTCGAAGCCCGTGGTTATACGATGCATTTGAATTTATTTAGACCTATCATGAGACACTAGTTCACATGAATTTATTGATGCAGATTGTTTTAAAAAGGAAACAACATTAAACATGATGGCCTCTTATTAGTTGGAAAATCAAGAAAAATCTGTATTCCGAATGAAGGCGAAAGCTTACGTACGACTAGAACGTGAGCGGCGCTTGTGCGGGTAAATATCAATACATCTTCACTTGATAAACACACTTGGTCAATGTTAAAATCGCATATGTACGTACACGGTAGTTTCAAAAAAGTACAGCACACTGCTATCTCATGACTCAGTCTGTGTTTTAGCCCTGTAAATTTTCCAGAGAATTTCATGTATTGGTAGCAGCCCTTGAATACCGGTACCGTGTTGGTCATTTGATAATGGCACCAAGCATTGTGACCAGGTTTGCTGAAGTTTAAGGCAACTGACCGGATCAATTCACTGGAATTACACACCGTCGTGACGTATGCCTTCTTGTTGTTCAAACACTGCTTCATTGAAAATGTGCAGCAAGATGTAGAGCCATGTACAATGTACATGTAAATGTCTATATACATGTATGTGCATTTGTTTATGTGCTCACAAAAAAAAGTAATTATGGATTGCACAATTCGTTGAAAAAAGGTAAGTGTAAATCTTTTGCAGCAACACTTGGAAACTCTATATCTATGTATTATCATCCTTTATTGTACTTATTACAGTCTGTAGATAGTTTGTCCAATGTTACTGTACTGTCATACACCTGTATGGGAGAGGGGGCAAATACATTAGGCCCCGGGGTTAAATACCCCCAGACAAAATTTTTACAAATTATCCATTAAAAATGGGACGATAATACGAAATACCGACATACCTTATTGGAGGATTTGACTGTGGAATGGCCTACATGTACATCTATGGATATTCACAAACAAAATTTGCCGTTGCATAATTAATGAGTAAATAATTGAGTTGACAATCTAGCTGCGTAGTATGGATATGAGGTATGACGACTATTACTTGTACTTTTGTCCATAACTACAAGCAGATAGCAATGAAGTGGTAGGACAAGGCTATTAATACGCGTAACGGGTACTACATGTAAGATAATGTGCACACACAACACTTGCATGGAGAGCATGTGGAAGACTATATAGGGCTTTCAATAATGTTCCTTCTTTTAAACAATTTGATTACATTTTTGCACTGTTAATAAATATTTATTTATGTTCATTTCTGAGATATGCACTGTCAGATGAAGGGAGGCTTGAGAAATGACAAAGGAGAGAGTGAAAAAAGAAAAAAAAGTATGAATGAATTTGCTCTCGAATTGATTTTCATTTTGTTTACAGCAATTAATGATCATTTCGAAGCTGGCAATTTTTTCAGGGCTTTAGAGAGTAACTTGAAAGAATAATGTGCAGCTCAGATTTTTAAACCCTTGAAAACATTGTTGCATGATGCATTACAACTCAACTTGTATTATTACAATTAAATTCACGGATCATTTGGATGAAAAAAGGCCTTGTTTGGTGTCATGGATTTAAAGTACCGGTAATTCTTCGAAGCAATCTGACAGATACAAAGCTGATATTAAAGTACAAGATCAATATCACCGCCATAGTAACTGTATTTTAATTCTATATTTACAGTATATATTAGAAATAGAGCAAATATACAGTCCGTGTATATACCTGTGTAGTAGTAAAATTTATTAGGTGATAGAATTACACACTGTTGACATGTGTACGGTAGGGCCTACATGTACAACATAGAACGACAGCAATAAATCATGAAAATAAACCAATTTCGTTTGATGAAAACCACAGTGTGTACTCCTCCCACTAGTCCTGTATACCACAAATCCAGTAACCGACCCGTTGATAGCCCACGAACCTGTTGAATGAATAGATAAGAGGGGTTGAATAATCCATTAACTTGCATTTAACATTCGTTTAATTCCAGAAGTTTTATGACTAATGACGAAGTACGACAGCCCCGACAGAGACAGTGAATTAAATTAATTGTCAGAGAAACTGATGGGCAAGAAATAGCACCTACAAGTAGGGGTGCCCTCACAATCACGAGCGCCGACTGTCCGAATTGTGATTAATGTGCGTCTTTAGTCCTTACTCTTGCGCTGTCAAGAAATGTTAAGAAAACCTAATGAAGGAAATACAAGAAGTTATCATAATAACATTCATCATCATCATCTTCATCATCATGCATTGGCCGTTTTCTCTCGACTGCTTGACGAAGGCCTCACGCATGTTTGCACCAAATTCTCTATCTGCCTCGCACTTTGTAGAACCATTTGCTGTTCCCACCTAACTGTCCAGCTCAATCCAGTCGGTAAATGCGTAAATAAGCACACCGGTAAAGTCAATAATGATCACTTGAATGACAATGATATGTTTGCAGCTATGATCGATTTCATCACTAAACTTAATCATGTTTTTTCTCATGCAAATGCTTCATGTAAGAAACTTAGAATTAACGAAACAAAACCCTGAAGAGGTTACAGTAAGTAAACAATAGTAAACAGAATAATTCTGTAGCAAAAAATGTAATCAACCTTCAAATGCGTGTTATGGGGTTCAATGATGAGCCGACGGGCTGAAATACCCCCGGTTGGGTCAACCCGCAGGCCTGCAACCGCAAGCGGATCCGGGTTCTTACAGGACTAACCGTCCCACCGTCTTTGGCAGGGTGATTGTTGGGGGGGGGGGGCATCAAAAAGCATAAGCAAAATGTGAGCACAGTATACATGTGGTTCCTGTTTGTAGCTTTTTTTTTTGTAAACTAAAGCATTGCAGTATACATACCAGTATGTAATGTAAATTAAGATAATCAGTATTTTTGATGGTTTTAGATGCCCGCGTGCTAATGGCTGGTAAATGATTCATCAAACTGGGTGATCACATACATGCAAATGTAATATTGGCAGTATGCTGCTTTCCATACATGTATGAGGTATTGATTTCTTCCCGAAGTAATATATATCATGTACATGTAAGGCCCATACCCTCTATTGTACATTATCAATATTCCTTCCTACCGAGCTGTGGTGCAAGTTACTGCTGTAATGAAATTGATGATAATAAAGTAATAAATAAAACGATCGGCTCCAAAAATTTGGAAAGTAACTTTGATTATTTGCTCTGTTTTAGCTTCGCAAGTGAGGCTATTGCGATCGATTTTTCCCATCGTGGTGTCGTTCGTTGTGCGTAAACTTTTCACATTTTGTATTTCTTCTTTAACCCATTCATAAAGAACCACATATTTGTGTTTTGCCTTTTTATGCTTGGAATGTGGCTGTATTTACCCAATCTAATGAATATGGTTAAAAAGTAGAGAAAATATGCAAGCTATTCAATGAAGCTGGATGCTAAGCAATGTCATAAATGAATATTGCATTTGTATAAATTTTTAATATGAGATTTAACTAGAATATTCATTACTATTCAAATTGGCAAATGGCTTGTTTGTTTTACTGATGAGGCTTTGGGTTGTTCCACTTTGTTAGTGGTGATGTATTGAAGCTAAATTGAGAAACAATATTTTCGGACGTGTTTTTCTTTTTATGTCATTTAAAAGTGAAAGTTATTCACTGCAAAAATTACTTTAGTCTTAAATTTCATAAGAAACAAATAAGATCTTAAAAGTTTCATCAAATAAATAATTAATGCAATTAGGCGAATGTTTGACACATCATGCAATACATTACCGCTTTATATATGGTAAAAAGACTATTGCTGTTTGTTGCCAATTCATGAGAAAGAAATTTGTAGTGATTATTTTACTCTGGACAGGCCTAGTATTGAATGAGTTAAAACCGTGATTGGATTAGCCCAAACTTGGGCAGGAATGATCCCTTAGGGGTGGGGATTCAAGGGTATTCAAATGTACACCTGGCCCCCCTTGAAGCCGCAGAGGCAGGGTCCTCCAAGGGCCAAAAGTAGGTAATTTTCAAACATGCTTCTCTAGATCCACGAATACTAGTTACAACGCTCATCTGAAAGTGCAGACTCTGCTCATTCAGATGAGGTACTAACTCATATAGCCTTAATGCCTTATTAACCCTTTGTGGATACTATAATGTAAAATACAGCCGGAAAATCTGGGGTCGCCCCCCCCCCCCCTGGAGATTTTTAGGCCTCACACTGAGCCAAAAGGCTGGCAAGTGAGGGCCTATTGCGATCGCTTTTTGTCCGTCGTTGCGTCGTGCCGTCGTGCGGTGTGCGTCGGTGCGTAAACTTTTACACATTTTCCTGCTTCTTCTTCAAAAATGCAATGATTGGATTTGCCCAAACTTGGCAGGAATGATCCTTAGGTAGGCGGGTGGGGCATTCAAGGGTTCCTCAAATAGTAACCCTGGCCCCCGGCTAGGGCCCAGGGGCAGGCCCTAAAGGCCAAAAGTAGGTAGTTTTTAAAACCGATCTTCTCTTAGATCCCAGAAATAGTTTTAGTGTAAGCCACTTTGTGTGTAAGATACCTCTACTGTGCTGTATTCAATGTTCCTCATGACAATGCCCAGGGTGGCCGGCCATTTGACGGCCCGTAAGGGGGACAAAAGTTTTTGGGGGTAGGGCCCTATGGGAATAATTCACATTCAAATCAAAAATTGGATTTAAACCAAAGCTTTGTGGTAAATGATCATCAGGGGGAGGGGAATTGAGTGTTTCCTTGGAATCAAGTACACCAGGCCCCCTGGGGGCCCCGGGAGGACGGCACATAAGGGCGCCAAAGCTAGGTAAGCTTTCTAACCACAAGCCCATTTGTAACGCAAACTTGGGTGGTAGATGTGTACAAGTGATCATCAATGTTATTTGGGGGTGCAAAGGTCAGCATATGTAGTCCAAAGGTCAAATCGAAGGTCAAATATCGAATATACCTGCAATTCTCTTTTGGTTGGTCATTGGCCCATTTATGACAACTTGAATGGTACATGTAGATGCTCACATGTATAGTGACCTCAAATGTTAAATTAGGGTGAAGGTTCAGCATAAGTACATGTAGGTCAAAGTCAAATGTTAAAATACTAGGGTGTGCCTTGTTTTTTTATAAAAATGGATGTTAGAATTTAACTTGGCAAAATCAGCATATGCAAGGCGATGCAAAGTTTTCACAAGCTGGTTCATTTGGCTACGTTGGTGCCGTAGTCTATATCAGGTTCTTAAGGGCAAAACTATATCGTAACTCGATGTTTTTTCTATGGGCCACCATAGAGAGTTTGGCGAGAGCCTCAGGTGAGCGTTGTGCCCCCGGGGCTTCTTGTTCATTTAATTTAATTTTTCAAAAA
>JZLH01S0293124.1:620-12559 GCA_001188425.1 Eucidaris tribuloides | reverse complement strand
TGCAAAATACATTTTTTCAGGGCTTTATTTTGCACCTTATCAAGACACTTGGAGCTATGGAGGATTAATGTAGCCTGCACATTTTTTAACTGCTGGTAAATTGTTAGCGTGCGCCTTTTAACAAAGTACACTGATAAAAGCTAGCGAAGAGCTTGCGGCACGTTTCAAGTGGAATTACATAGTGGATTGTTACGAAGTTGTTAGACTTTGATTATAATCTTTATTTCGTACAGACCAAAATTCCTACGTAGCATAGACAACTAAAGACGGGCCAATTGTTGTTTTTGCGCACTTTTTTAAATTCTAGGTAATACTGATCTTTAGATTACACAGTTCATGCCCTTCAGATAGACTAAGGGCCAATTGTCTGTGCTCGTGGATAGCCGCGGTGCAAATGTTTTTTTCTGCCCCTTTTAAAACTCTCAACACCTTTCAACAGGACTGCAAGACTCATGTATTTTTGTCCAGATTCTGCCTTCATCACAATGACCATGTGCATTAATGAACATATTAAGTGTTAAATGCGGTGTCCACCCTGAGGTCAACAGTTTGGTTTTAATAAAAGCGAACAATGAGAGAAACATTCATGGAATGTTTGGCGAAATCCACCAAGAATAGCAGAGTTATGGAGAGTTAATTGAACTTTCAAACGTTTAAATGTTGTGACATCAATTACAAAGCAGCTCCTCCATATGTCATGTGAATATGATTATTTAGTGCTTTAAAAAAGTGAAAGTTGACCGGATTCACCTGTCCATTTCCTCACATACATGTAGACTTACTGTGTGTGGATCTCTAGAGGCTAATTTTTACTCGCCCCGAGTAGTAATTCTTTATTCATTCATATCTTTCCAGTGGCAGCATAAATTTCCAAACTTTTGTATTCTAGTGTGTTTACTTGTCCATTCAACCGCTACTAGCTCAGATAGCAAAGTTTGACACGTTTTTAATTTGAAGCTCCACAATGTTAGCCTATCACTTTAAGGTTCTTGCATGGTATTGCATTTCACATTGTAAATTTTTAGGCATGCAAAATGAAGAGGTACTCTGCCTTTAAAGTATGACAGTAAAGGACCTCTGAATCTTCACGGGTCAAATGGGGCCACCCTAGACATTGTCATGAGGAACAATAATTCATCATAGAGGTATTTACACGAACAGTGACTAATATTTCTGGATCTATAGAAGATGTTTGAAAATAACCTACTTTTGGCCCTTTAGGACCCTGCCTCTGGGCTTCAAAGGGGCCCAGGTGTACCATTTGAATACCCTTGAATCCCCATCCCCTAAGGACCATTCCTGCCAAGTTTGGGCTAAATCCAATCACGTGTCTTAAAGAAGATAAAAATGTGAAAAGTTTATGCACAACAACGACACACGATGGGAAAAAGCGATCGCAATAGCTCACGTTAGCTAAAAACGAGAAATGATCAAATAGTCACATTTCCATATTTTTGGAGGAGTTTATTTATTACTTTATTTCATCATTTTTCATTCAGCAGTAAACTTGCACCAACATGCTGGTAGGAAGGAATATTGATAATGTACAGTAGAGGGTATGGGCCTTACATGTACATGTATGTTACAATATACTTCGCAGAAATCAATACCTCATACATGTATGAAAGCAGATACTGCAATATACATTTGCATGTAGATCAACCCAGTTTGATGAATCATTTTACCAGCCATTGCACGGGGCATCTAAAACCATCACAAATAATGATTATCTTTATAATTTACATACAAACTGTATGTATACTGCAATGCTTTAGTTTAAAAAAACCAGAGCAGTTCGACTGCGTGCAGTTGATGGGTATGCCTCCGCAGTTCGCAATCCCATCCAATTGATGTAATTTGAAAAGCTTCAAGTTACCATGGTATCAAGACCAATTACATGTAGATAAATAAGCATAAGCCCATGTGACCCTTGACCAAGTTACAGTAAAATCCAATTTAAGCAGTTCTTAAATTATCGTGACAATGAGCTCAATTCGGATATGAGGACTTGTGACCTTTAACCTCTGACCTTTCAACTCCAAAATCAAATCAGTAAATTGGTGCCTTATATTAGGTACTTCTCCCAAGTTACATCAAAATCGGAAAGGTCATACTCAAGTTATCATGGTAACGAGCCCAAATCAGACATATTTTAGGCCCGATGACCTTTGACCTTTGAGCTCCAAAATCTAATCAGTTTATTGGTGCCTTATAACAGGGCTCCACACTAACTTTTCTTTCTGCTTGCCCTTTGGGCAAGTGAAATTATCACTTTCAGATTTTTACTTGCCCGAAAATAAACAATAATAAAACACGTTCAAAATTATTTGTCACTAATTTTAACCACCGAGACCTTTTTACAGCACTGGAAGCTTGTTATTTTAATTCTGGGGGTTGTGTGATTTCTGAATTTTACGAGTCAAAATGAACTATAATGAAAAAAATAATGCTGGAATTAGTATAAGTTAGCTGAACAAACAATTACACACATATTTTCTTCATTTTTGGTAAGATTGTGGACATATCTTTTTCATTTGAGGATCAAAATTTTACTTGCCCGATTGGGCAAGTAAATTTACACAGTTTGAATTTTTACTTGCCCGACACGAAATTCTACTTGCCCCGGGCAAGCGGGCAAGTGCTAATGTCGAGCCCTGCTTATAATACACACTTCACCCACGTTACATGAAAATTCAACTGGCTGTTCTCAAGTTATCATGGTAACGAGCCCAAATCAGACATATTTTAGGTCCGGTGACCTTTTCTGACCTTTGAACTCCCAAAATCTAAGATCAAGTTCATCTGGTGGCCTCGATAATAGCATACGTTCACCCATGTTACATGAAAATTCAACTGGCCGTTATCAAGTTATCGCGGTAACGAGCCCAAATCAGACATATTTTAGGTCCGGTGACCTTTTGACCTTTGAACTCCAAAATCGAATCAGTTCATTGGTTCATTGACCTTTGATCTTTCAGCTCCAAAATCTAATCAGTTCATTGGTGCCACATAATACATACTTCACCCAAGTTACATCACAATCCGACCAGCCGCTCTCAAGTGAAGTTATCGCGGTAACGAGTCCAAATCAGACATAGTTAAGGTCCGGTGACCTTTGACCTTTTGACCTTTGAACTCCAAAATCGAATCAGTTCATTGGTGCCTCATAATACATACTTTACCCATGTTACATGAAAATTCAACCGGCTGTTATCAAGTTATCGCGGTAACGAGCCGAAATCAGACATATTTAAGGCCCGGTGACCTTTGACCTTTGACCTTTCAGCTCCAAAATCTAACCAGTTCATTGGTGGCTCATAATACATACTTGGTCCTAGTTACATCAAAATCCGATCGGGGGTTCTCAAGTTATCGTGGTAACCAGATCCGGTAACGGACGGACAGACGGACGGACGGACGGACGGACGGACAGACGGACAACCCGAAAACATGATGCCTCCGGCAACTTCGTTGCGGAGGCATAAAAAGCTACAAACAGGAACTACACTGCGTCACATTTTGTTATGCTTTTGGATGGCCCCCCCCCCCCCCCACACACACACACACACATCACCTGCCAAAGATGGTGGGAGGTAGTCAATGTAAACCCGGATCGCGTTGCGGGTTTTGCGAGCGCCGCGGGTTGACCCCAACCGCGCGGTATTTCAGCCCGTCGGCCTCAAGCGTGAACCCCATAACCCGCATTTGAATGTTGATTACATTTTTGTACAGAATTTTCTGTTTCCTGATTGTTTACTTTACTGTAACCTCTCAGGGTTTTGTTTCTTAATTTCTAAGTTCTTATGAAGATTGCAGAGAAAAAACATGATTAAGTTAGTGATGAAATCGATCATAGCTGCAAACATATCATTTCATTCAAGTTATCATTATTTGACTTTACCGGGTGCTCATAATGTTATTACGATTTACGAGCTGGGATGAGCTGGACAGTTAGCGGGGAACAGCAAATTGGTTCTACAAAGCTAGAGATAGAGAATTGTGGTGCAAACATGCTGAGGCTTTCGTCAAGCAGTCGATAGAAAACGGCTGATGATGATGATGATGATGATGATGATGATGATGATGATGATGATGATGATGATGATGATGATGATGATGATGATGATGATGATGATGATGAATGTTATTATGATACTTCTTGTATTTCCTTCATTAGGTTTTCTTAACATTTCTTACAAGGAAGAGTAAGACTAAGACGCACATAATCGACAATTCGGCAGTCGGGACTCGTGATTGTGAGACCCCTACTTGTAGTTCTTCCCATCAGTTCCTGACAATAATTTAATTCACTGTCGGTCGGGGCTGTCGTCACTTCGTCATTAGTCATGGAAAAACTTTGGAATTAAACGGGTTAAATTGCAAGTTAATGGATTATTCAACCCGCTATCTATTTCAACAGGTTCGCGGGCTATCACGGGTCGGGTTACTGGATTTGGGGTTACAGGACTAGTGGGAGGAGTACACATGTGGTTTCATCAAACGAAATTGGTTTAGTTCATGATTTATTGCTGTCGTATACATGTACTGTACACATGCCAACAGTGTGTAATTCTATCACCTAATAAAATTTTATAAAGTTACAGTATATACATGGACTGTATATTGCTGTAGTTCTAATTATACTGTAAATATTATATACAGTATATCACAGAATTAACATACAGTTACTATGGCGGTGGATATCTGACTTTACTTTAATATCCAGTTTGTATCTGGTCAGATTGTTCAAGATTACCGGTACTTTAAATCCATGACACCAAACAAGGCCTTTTTCATCCAAATGGTGAATTAATGTATACAGTGAGTGTATTGCATCATGCAACAATGTTTCAAGTTTTAAAAATCTGAGCTGCACATTTATTCTTTCACGTTACTCTCTAAAGCCCTGAAAAAAATTGCAGCTTCGAAATGATCATTAATTGCTGTAAAAAAATGAAAATCAATTCGAGAGCAATCATTCATATTCCTCCTTCATCTGAACATGCATACATGTATCTCAGAAATGAACATAAATAAATATTTTTAACAGTGCAAAATGTAATCAAATTGGTTTAAAAGAAGGAAATTATTGAAAGCTACATGTATATAGTCTTCCACATGCTCTCCATGCGAAGTGCTTGTGTGTGCACATTATCTTCATGTAGTACCCGTACGGAATAGCACTTGTCCTACGTTCATTACTTATCTGCTGTAGTTATGGACAAAGTACAAGTATAGTCGTCATACCTCATATCATACTACGCAGCTAGATGTCAACTCAATATTTACTCATTAATTATGACGCAAATTTTGGTGTGAATATCCATAAGATGTGCATGTAGGCCATTCCATGTCAAATCCTCCAATAAGGTATGTCGGTATTTCGGTATATCGATTTTAAATGATATTTTAATTTGGTATTTAACCCCGGGGCCTACATGTATTTGCCCCCCTCTCCCATACAGTGTATACAGTACAGTAAACATGACAAACTATCTACAGTACTGTATAAGTACACATAAGGATGATAATACAAAAGAATAGTATACACTTAGTTTCCAAGTGTTGCTGAAAAGATTTACACTTACCTTTTACAACAATTGTGCAATAGGCCTTACATAATTTCTTTTTTTGTGGAGCACATGAACAAATGCACATGTAATAGACATTTACATGGCTCTACATCTTGTGCACATTTTCAATGAAGACAGTGTTTAAACAACAGAAGGTATACGTCAACGACGGCGTGTAATTCCAAGTGAATTGATCCCGGTCAGTTGCCTTAAACTTCAGCAACCTGTCGCAATGTGGTGCATTTCAAATGACCACACGTGTACGGTATTCAAGTGTTACCCATACATGAATTCTCTGGAAATTTACAGGGTAAACACAGACTGAGTCATGAGATAGCAGTGTGCTGTACTTTGAAACTACCGTGTACGTACATACGATTAACAATGACCAAGTGTGTTTATCCAGTGAAGACGTAATGATATTTACCCGCACAAGCGCGCTCCATTCTAGTCGTTTGTAGTTTCGCTTCAATCGGAATACAGATTTCTTGATTTCCAACTAATAAGAGGCATCATGTAATGTTGTTTCCTTTTTAAAACAATCTGATAATAAATTCATGGAAACTAGTGTCTCTGATAAGGTCTAAAATAAATCAAACGCATCGTATAACAATATTTCAATTTTAAAAAATGTAAGCTACAAACAAGTATTTCCCATGCTATGTACTAGTGTCTTCGATAAGATAAACATAAAAGCCCTGAAAAAAAATTACAGTTCAAAATTATCATTAAGTGCTTTTAAAAAGGTAAAAATCATTGAGAGACCATTCCAGTTTTCCCCCATAGACTGCTGTATTGCAAAATTTTCATCGGCCAAGAATTATTAATGTTCCAATTTTTATCTGTACATTTTACAAGGGTCAGCATAACTGTCTGAACTCTTGTGTTCTAGGGTGTTTTTATTTGTCTATTCAAACACTGTCAGACATGTCAGACAGCAAAGTTTGACATTTTTTAAAATGGGTCTTCCACAACGTTATTGTCAATGTCATCGGAGGCAATTTGATTTCAACGTACACCAGGGTAGGAATTAATTTAAATTTTTTGAGGGCGATTTTTAGAAGAACCTTGGGGCTATTTTTTGAATTTTTGGGAGTTATTTTGCTACCACTGGGGCTACTTTTTCGTTGCACATCAGAATTTGAAGAATACAATGAAAGATTGCCAATGTTTTAGCCGGTGCTTCATCCATAAACGCAACCATTTAATTCATTTTTGTTTGAATGCCATAATAAAAAATAAATGTGAAATTTTGCATGGCAAATACGAGTGCAATTCTGAAGGAAATGGTCGCCCCAAAGAATTGGGTTTGGGGGATTTTAGGGGGCGATTTGGGCTTTGCCAAGGGTTAAATCGCCCGTCGCCCTGGGTTATTTCCTACACTGATGTACACGCATTTTCCATAGACCCAGTGCGAGATACATGTATGTTATTCTTTAGTCTGCATTGGGTTAAATAGGCCTTCACTGTGATTCCATACTATGTACAAGCAATGTTTGCATTTATTGACTTAGAAGGATGTCTTAAACATATTCATTTACATGACCTCTCCTTGTCCTTTTGACATTCTGAAGAAAGAGTCCTCATTCTTTCAATGCTGTATGTACTTCATGAATGAACAAACAATCTGTGAAAATGTGGACTTTGATATTAATTATCATACCAAACCAGATTAAATAATGATAAAAAAATGTGGGTGTAGGGCCTACATGTACATGTATATACCAGGATGGGCAAATGGAAAACTTACACCTAATCCTGATTTACAATGGGTGGAGACATGAAATTCATGTTAACTGCTGCCCACACAAAACGAAAGTTCAACTTACACTTTTTTCTCATTTCATATTTATCATGACTCATGAGACATTTTGCTTTCTTTTTCTTTTTTTATAAGTTAGTGTGTTAGTGTGGTTTGGTTTTACATATATTGCAAATTATTGCACATTTTTTCGAGGGAGGATCGTCCACCCCCCCCCCCCCCCCGATTCCATGGAGCTGATTTTTTTACATTATAGCATCCAAAGGGTTAAAAAGGTTATATGAGCTGTACCTCATCTGAAAGAGCAGATTCTGCTCTTTCAGATGAGGTATAACACATGTAACCTTAAAGCTTTTTTAACCCTTTGGATGCTATAATATAAAATATAGTCGAAAATCTCGGGGTTCCCCCGAGATTTTTCATCAACTAATTACAAAAAACTAAAGACATTCAGAATCTATTATTGCAGGGTTATGACTTTGGGGCATAAAGCTTTCAAATATCAAAAAAATCCCCAAAACTAAACTTCGGCTTTGATGCATGGGGAGTTGGCAACTTTGCACTTTTCACTCAATATTGTACGGCAAGCGCATTTTTTCTGTACGAGGGAATATTTATTTTGCCTTCAGTGTTTCTGGTCATTACTTAAAATTGCTGCTCACGATAGATGATCATGTACAATGTACAAGTACGAGTGCATATGTGCATGTTGTGCTATTCAGGGCAGGGAGATATCAGCTGGATAACAGTTGGCACAAATGTGTTACAAGATGGAAATCAAACCATCATCATTCATCATCATCCCCACAAATCAAGATACAGTATGATTCCAAATATTTCCATATTGCCCTAAATTGCCGATCGGGGAAAATGTCAAGGTCATCATCAAATTGGAAAAGTGACCTTTACAGTGGTTTATTTTTCCACCTGCCTGACTTGCAATTGTCTATCATCAAAAGGAATATGAAGCCTTTATACACAGTGGCACCCAGACTAGGGTTCAAGTGGGTGTGTTTTTCCAATGAACGCAAGAATGTGAAATCGCCCTAAACACCTTGAAAATGCATCAGTTGTTTAATACCAAAACTTTATTAAAACTACATGTACTGTCTATTTGCCAAGTCTTGCCATTAAGAAGGTTTGCTCTGGGTTATTATATTAATGATAAATTAGATTTCATCACTGGTTAAAATTATTTGACAGAAATTTAGAAGAAAAGTTATTATCATACAGGTGTGTTTATTTCAGTCGTACTGTTGTCCTAGTATGTAGTTTTAGTATTATTTCAAGTAGGCCTACAGTTTATACTACAATTTGTACAAATAACTTTCAGCCTGGAGTTACAGCATTTATATATGTTCACCTCATTTGGTTCTTAATCTTGGGGCATGTTTGACATCTCCCAATCATGTCACTTAATTCCCTTTAACCTTTTCCTTCCCGAAAACCAATCAGAATATTTGTGCAATTACACACTTAAAATACGAAAAGGAAATTTGATTTTTGAAGAATAACTAAAATTACTGCAAACATAAAATTTATTTAGCATTCTGTAAAATCTCACAGCTCTGATCCCAGTGCATCATCATAAATTCCACTGCTGTCTGTACATTAATGTACTGTGTGAAGTGCTTGGAGATGAAGTTATGCCTAGTATGTACATGTAGATGTGCTATGCACTGTATGTTTCATAATTTTTATCATTATTAATATAATTTATCAGTAAAATCACGATCACGATCACGATTCAAGCACCATGGGAAAATGCTCCAAGATGCCCAGATGTTTACCTTCAAAAGTGCTGTCAACTTCAATAGCCTAATGTCAGGGTTTAGTTACATCGAAGAAGAGTCTCAGTTCCAGATGATGTGACCATTTCTTCTTCAAGTCACTGTACAGGTAGGTCCTTCCACATCAGTCCCATTCAAACAAAAATCCCACCACACTAGTCTCAGTTCAAGGCAGTTACATGTAATTCATAATGATACATGATTCATTCAAATGTCTGAAAGCTAGACTACACGTAACTGAAGAACAGCCTGAAAGTTTGAAACCATCATCATCATCTCTGTTGACATTAGTGAGCTTTCGTTTTACCACCACGGACGAAAACGAGGACAGTGAGTAATCAAGTATGACCATCCTAGCCTTTCGTCCGTGGTCCTTCCACATGCAGTTTCGCAAAATGCAAAATGGAGAACTAGCGGCGGTGGGAAACGTGCGAGCGCTTGTTTACAAAATGCAGCCTTCACACGTGTTGCGATTTGCACTGACATCATCTGTACAGGCGCTGATTGGCTGCTGTCCTCAATTCACCGCGTATGAAAATTTCGCCAAAACCCGTTTGAGATTTTGCCACTGACAGTGCGATGCGGGGGTGGCGCATGCGCAGATCGATCTTGGTATCAGATTACCCTTCTTGTGCCCGTCCGTTAGTAAAACGAAAGCTCACTATTATCACATCATTGGGTGCTTACAGCAAAGGTTGTTAACAGTACATGAACATGTACGGTACATATCCTGTGCCTACACTGTATGCAAGGGCCGCTAATATAGTTGCATTTTTGCACATAAGAAATTTATCTTATTCACTTTTGGTAAGATATTTCAATACATGTTTTTCTCATTTGATGATTAAAAGTTTACTTGCGCGATTGGCCAAGTAAATTTTAACATTTTACAATTTTACTTTCCCAACATGAAATTTTACTTGCCCCGGGCAAGTGGGCAAGTACATACATGTACTTGTGTCGAGCCCTGCATCTACCTTCAGTGTACCTACATGAACATCTCCATCAAATTTTACAGTACCTACAGTGTATATTTCTCATGTGTATGTAGAATTAATTCGTTTGTACATGTATGCTTGCCAGTAGAATAACAACTATTTTTTTTTCAAATACATGTAACAGCTTTTTTGCTCAATCATTATCATAATACAAGTAGGCCTACAATTATACAAAGACTCACAAACAAAACAGAATCAGATGCAATACATTTACATTTGCGCAGTCAATTATGCCAAATTTCACATAAACAGCGTGACCTACTCACTACTGGCACAAATTGAAATATCATTCCATCCATTACACATGTTCACATCCATTGCTATAACACATGTCCTAATAACTATCTTGTGATAGTTGCACAACCTACATGTAATATCTTTCATTACTCTGGGATGTAGCAACCCAACAATCTCACTCAATTTCAAGGTAACCATATCACAGCAGACAAAACAATTATGCCTTCATGCATGCAAGTAGTCTCTGTTTTCAACCAAAGCACTCTTCTACATGTACATGTACATCCAATCACTCTGCTTTAAAGCATCTCCATATATTGGAGAGCTTCTAAATTGAATAAGGTCAAAACCCGTGACATCTGAGCTACTGTACAGCTTAACAATAAAAACACCCCATCCCCTCCCCCCCCCCCCCCCCCAGTTTGCAGGCACAAAACCCTTGTTCGTCGTGGTACCCAGTCAGGGTCCTGAACAATTGTGCTGGCAGACATACTCCATAGCCCTGTGTTATAAGCTGCTCCTACAACCTACAACACATTACTTGGCTCAAGCGCTGTGAAATGTAGCTGCCCAAAGATAAAGTCTGTTCTGCAACTACCCGCCCCCCCCCCTCATTTGAAATACAAAAGTTTGAAAGTATGCTGCATTGACAAGATAATTAACGTCAGTACGTCACCTCATGAATTTGCCAATTGGATTACAAATATCCTAAAAAATCTATGGGTATAGGTGATTCCGTCAAATGATTTACTAAATAGATTTTTCCTTATTTGACAAACTAATAAACATTTTGAATACAGCTTTTTTTTTCATGGCTTATCAAGACACTTTAGACATGAGATTAATGTACTACATTTTGTTACGATTCTATGATTCATCAAGACACTCGATCTATAATTCAGTGACTGAAAAAATAGCTTCCTAATCAAATTATAATATTATAGGATGGTTATCTATTACTGATCTGTATGTGTCTGGAAGGATAAGGAAACTACTAGTAATTGGATAATATATTCGCCGTCATTAACGGAGGCAATCCCACACTCCTGTCACACCTGCTGCGCCCGCAAGCAACATGCCACATGGCAAAAATATCAGAGTTCAATTTCTTGGCATGCCTCGGGACGGGTGACGGCAGAGAGCTCTACGAGACAGCGCAGCACGGCAATAGACGGAACAGATGATGACGGCTTGAAATATATTGGATTTCTAGCCGGTTGGCGCACGTATCGCTCCACCGTGCCTACTAAGCTATGCATGGTGCATGTACTGCATCCATACCAGATGGTTTACCCAGACGTACATGTATGTATTACGTCTTGCCAGCACACTGACGTCTCGCAATATGGAATACTGGTAGAGCTGTGTACACTCTGACTCTGCATGATGCTGCAAAGCCTCTCCTTCTCCTAATGACTACTACTGAGCATAAAAACCTTGACCATTTCTCTGTGTATCTATCTCTTTATTTGTCACATTCTTCATAAACTCTTAACATATTTTTCAAGTGTTTTTTTTTAACAATGCCACATTTTAAAGCAACTTTTGGATTGTACTGTACATGTATTGTCAACTTCAC
>JZLH01S0293113.1:0-11311 GCA_001188425.1 Eucidaris tribuloides | reverse complement strand
GTAATAATGCGAGATTGGAACTAAGGGTAGGTGATCAACGAATTTTTTAATGTGCAATCAAACTTGCCATAAATATACCCATTTAGACAGGTTTATTAATTCCAAAAGATTCATGATACGGTACAATACCAAACTGCGAATAACGGGTTTTGCCTGAGAATTTTTCCAAAATCTTGTTAAAATCGCGTAAAACGGTACTGAAAACCGGTTCCGTTTCATCACACTCAGCTGTGCGAGATGCCACACGAGCGACGTCCGTGGTTTTTTCGCACCGCTCGCGCACTGCACAATGTAATACATTTTCGAGTGAGGAACTGCAAAGGAGGTGGTTGAACAATTCTCGTACTATAGTTATGCAGGCAGTAACAGCGTGGTGTGCTGCCGTATACTAGTTACCATTCATGTTAAACACACAGCGACGCTATACTGTATTACGGTCGTGCTAGTGCATTGTGCAATGTGCGTGTGTTGTGGCGAGGTAAGACTGCACACGACATATATATAATCGTCTCTGTTAATAGACATTTTGCGTTAGACTTTAGCTGTTCTTATATTAAATTGGACGACCATGACCTGAAACAAGGAAATATGAAACTATTTACATGATATGAATTTGATAATGTCAGTCAAGGACAGTTGGTCTTGTCTTGCCATTTTCGACGTTTTTTGTAAGCTGCCACTGCACTGCACTTGTAGCAAAACATTACGAAGTTGTTCTGATGCAACAGTGCTAATAGAACGGCAGTTTTCCAGCAAAAAATAATTCGAACAATTGCTGTATTGCATCATGTTTTATAGAATGTTGTGGCTATTAGACAAAAATTCTGCATGAATGAAGTTGCAGATTCGCCCAAATGCGTACCTGTTTCTGTGAATTTTTCTTCCATCTTTTTGGAGTCAAAATGAAATGTATTCTTACCCCCCCCCCCCAAAAAAAAATAAATAAATTAAACATACACATGTCATACCCATTCCACACAACACACACACACACACTCACATGTGTAAGATGGAATAATTGGGCTCGATTTGTTAATCACCATTAAAAAACTTAAAGGGTGATTAAAAAACAATCCCAGGTCTTCAATCTACTTGCCATTTGAAAGTAGCGTCAGTGTCTTTGATTCAATTTTATTTACCACAACCAGAATGATATAATTAACAATAAAAAAGGAGCATCAACACGGAGTCACAAAACAGCATGATGTTATACATGTCACACGCATGTAGCAGTTTTCCACTCTTGCATTTAAGATCTGATGGATACATGTCATTGATTAATGTAACATGTCTTGCTTCACTTGCAGGGTGCCACTTTATTGTTTGCTGCAGTTTGAAGATGGAAGACTGACAAAGGAGTTGATGCAAGAAATAACAAGGGCTTTCTACATGTATCTTAAAAGTTGACATGTATGGGATTTTGAAACAGGAATGATCAATTTGTTTTCATTTTTTAAATGTTTGATTTACGTGTATGCCACAAACAAAGACTTGAAACTCAAAGTTAAATGATGAATTGTTTGAAGCATATTTAAATCACCCAAAGCCATTAATTTAATCGATCAAGCATCGATCTCTCATCACATCCACACAAACACACATGTACACCAAGGATTTCAGAGGTCTAAATCTTGCAACTTTATGAAACTCATGAATTGTACTAATTAATTTTTTATTAGAAATATCTATAAAAAAAAAATCCTGTAGATAAGTCAGCAATACTCTTCAGAGGCAGATTCCAAAGTTTTACCTTGTCTGAGATGGGGCCTTGTGACAATAACATGTATATTTTTCTTTTATTGATGCAAAAAAGTTTTCCAAATTTCATTATTAAATTACATGACTTTTCTACTGTTGATATGATTTCCTCACTATAATATTTGTATTTTTTGTTACATTTTTGTTCAACCATGCTATGTCAATGTTTTATATAAAATCTGTCAGTTGAACCACAATGCAGAGCCATATGTTATATCAGTACCTTATTCATAGTAGTTGTGAACAGTTATTCCTTTCAGTTTACTTCCATAAAAGGTTTTTGTACATGGAAATTGTTAGAAGTTTCCTTAAGTCCAATGTCCACTGGCTACCATTTGATTATTCGTTATTCTTAATTGTCTATTCAAATTTTAGATAATTAATTATTTATTGTATGTATTTTGCAATGTTATGTAGTCTTTAGTAAATGTGTGCATATGTTTGTCTTATCATTCATACTGTCAGTTTTACTAGCATTAGTTTTATTCTACCACGTTTTGCATTTATTACATTTTTTGAATTATTGGCCAACTAAAGATCTCTCTTTGTTTAGTCTGTTATCTGTATGTCAACTTTTTTGAATAACACAAGTCAGTTTCTTTAATACTATATACTAGGTTATCATGTTACGGATTCCATGAACCTCGCAGCCAGAGATGAAAATATTCCAATCGTAGCTCGTAACCAGATCTTGGAAAAAGCAATAAATGAAGAAGAAAATTAAATTTGTACCTATATCATGATTGTACTTTTATTTTTGATGAAGAAAAAAAAGTCAGAAACAAAATTAAAAAATACTAGAAGATCAAAAATAGATAATATTAACTTATACGATTTATCTGATTATGAAAAAAATTACTCAAATATGTGGCAAAAGGACAATAGAATCACCATATATTTTTTTTAATTTTATTATTTTTATTTTTTTATTTTTTATTATTTTGTTTCTGTGTGCGTAAAAAAAAATGTTCTTTGGTTGCGTTCTTCTTTGTTAACCACTGTCATGCTCGCCAAAAATTTGTATTTAAAATAGACATACTTTCTTTCAAGACTTATGGTCCCTTTAATGTACTAACCTTAAAACTGAAAGTTCTCGTGTGTCAGTTATCATTGCTCATTATTTTCTGAACTGCGATCAAGTCAGTTTTTGTATTGATTGAGACAGTTTAATGTTCAATTGTTTGTTTGTTCAATATAGCTAAGCTCAATTCTTTTATTTTCTCAGACATTTCATTTTCACAAAGTCAATTATAGTCTGCATTTGAAATAAAGTTCATATGATATTTGATAAGAAATGCATTTAGGAATAAGTGATCAAAAGTCCAAATTTTAAATAAAACCCTGATATTTCAAATTTTAGTTTTTAGACACCATGCTCGTACTTGGAAGAGGTTCTCCGGGTCGCGACGCGCCGAGCCGAGCTCTTGCCGCGTTCCTTGTATGTCACGGTTCGTCGGTGTGTATCGTGCAAGAAATTCTTTTTGCAGTGCTGCTTGTGTTTGATATGTTCTACGACCGGTCGTGACAAACTCCCGCACGTCCGTATTTTCTGTACATGATGTAGTGTTTGTGCTCTCTCGCGTTATTTTCGAGAAAATGTCGCAGTGTCCTTGTATGTCACTGGTGCATATGTGTTTTAGTGAGGTTTCGGCTCACCCATTTGTGGAAGAGACAGCTCTCTTCGAAGGCTAATAACGAATTTCAAAACAAAACAAAGATATCAATTACGTGAGTTTTTATTAGGTACTAAAAGAAAGAATAGAGGAAAAAATTTGCTCTCTCCTTACAATGGATTGTGCTCTGTACGATCAGTACTTTTGTAAAAGCGGTATCTAGTGCAGGAAGTTGATAGAACGTGTCCACATAGCCACTAGCAGAAGAGCACTCAAAATGTAAAAGAAAGTTAGTGAAACTTACGGGGTCGAAATTTTCCGTGGTCGTAGTGCTGCATTGATTGTCGGCCTCCATAATTTTGGTTCACCAGTCTTCGTAGACGATCCTGCTAACATATTCTGATTGCAAATAGTGTGGTATGTGTTCGTGTGAGTATTATGGGCTAACTTCAGATTTAAGTAGATTGAACACCGTGTCATCCCCTACTGAAGTAGGCCGACACCCGACCCGGAAAAATGCGGTGAATTTCCGTAGGCCGTTTTCAGGTGATGTCGTAGCCGCGCCCCAAGCGACGGTATGGTTGATCACTGTGTGTGCCTAACTAAGTTGTCAGGCAAGATTCCTGACAATCGCCAGAAAGTGCCGTAGTCTTTGTCTACCGAGTTTCGTGTAATAGCACCTCTTTTCATAATGTGACATTTACATACGGATACAACCATTTTTGACTTACGAGGTGTCACTGATTGAAGCAATTTCTGTCCATGAATGTAGCTGCGTCTGATCGAACCTTTCTTCGCTTTAGAAACTGCCTCAAACTGAATTGAAGTTCAATGTGATGCGGCAATGACCGTGAAGAGATGCGAGCTGACGACAGGTTGATCGATTTTGGGGGCTCAGCCGCTATCGATCCGTGTGCCACACACTTTAGCGTGCTTTTTGGGTTTTTAGAACATTGGCCCAGGAAATTGTTGGCTTGTGTGTGTCGTGTTGTGCGCACCTATGTATGTATTGTGGTTTGAACTAGTATTTGTATCTGTAGTGATTGGCTATTTGTACTGTACATTGGCTGCGCTGCTGCCTTATGTCGTTGTAGTATTGTTGGTGTTGTGTGTTGTTGTTGTTGTTTTTAATGGCGACCTCGTTGTTGTGTCGTGTGATATTGGTATGATTTTGTGTTGTTGCACCACCCGCTTGAAACTGGAATGAGTTCAGTTTCGAACGCGTTAAACCCTAAAGGTACAGGTTTGCCAAGATACACCGGATAGTGTCCGTAAAATCTTGAGTGGACAACTTCGTGGTGACTTTTTGCTTGCATTGACGATGTTGCGGTGTGCGCGGGTGCGCACTTAGTGCAAGCATTGACATCAATGGAGGTTGCAGGGGTGCGGATTTTTTCTTCCGCTGTGCTGTGTGTGTTGCTGGCGCTTGTGTGTGTGTGTGTGTGATCGTGTGTGTGTGGCTGGTGTGTGTGTGTGTGTTGCGCACCTATGTATGTTATTGTGTGATGTTCTTGTGCGTGCTTAGTGTTATGTCTGTGTAGTTGTGAGAATGTGTGTGTTGTGTGTGTGGTGTGGTATGTGTGTTATTCTGTGGAGACTGGGTGAGTGTGCCTGCATTGTAATTGAGGGATGGTTGGCACCGATTTACGAAGCTATGGGGTTGTTGTACAGCATCTTTTGCTCTGTTCTTCATAGTTCTACGAGTACCTCAAACAATGTTTGCGTTACTAAAACGTTTCTCTTCTTGAATAAAAAAATTCTGATAAAAATAGGCGCTAGATTATTTTAGAACCCTCTTCTGCTGTACATTGCACATTGATTAATATTTACAAGTGGAATGGTAGACGCTTGTAAGGGCGTAATACAGCGTATCTCAAAAAAAAAGCTGCCAAGTGAAAAGCACCCCTCTTTGGCAATTATGTAATACTGTGTGACATAATGGTACATCAACGTCAAGAGCAGCTCAAGCTTTCAGATGCTGTTTGGTTTGTTCAATGTGCTTTGTCTTTAATCTGAGATATGTTAGTGAAAAGCGATAGGTGAAATTCCACATAATGTGCCACTTTTAACTACAGTAAAATATCAGGCCAATCTTCCCCTGAAAGTGGCACAATTTGTGGTTTTACCTGTCTGAGTGTTAACTAAATATTATCAAGATCAAACAAGCAAATTGGAATGAAACAAAACAGCATTTGAAAGTAAGATTTGCTCTTGGCGTTACGTAAGTTGTGTCACAGCAAGGTATTTTCTCACTGCTCAAAGAGGCAGCTGTTTTCCACCTGTACAATCTTTTTTGAGACGTGAAGCAGCAGTCTCAAAATTTGTGCAAGTAAAAAAGCCGCCATCTATTGCGCAATCAGAACCAGTTGTGAATAACACATACCCAATGTCAAGAGCAATAGTCTTAGTTTACAATGCCGTTTGTTCTGTTTCAATACTTATATATCAATTCAAATCCATCTCGAATATATTGTACAACAACAAAGGTGAAATCACAATTGTGCCCACTTTTATAGGACTGTCAGTAAAGGTGGCACAATTGTGATTTCAACATTGTTTGTATAATATCAATAGCATATCTCAAGATTAAAACAAGCAGCTTGAACAGAAGCAAACGGATATTTGAAAGCCTATAGACTATGCTCTGATGTTATACACTATCAATTTGTAAACGCACCCCTCGCTCCGGGGAATGGGCTCATTGTCAAACGAGTCCGGATTTCATATACCATGACGCCACCTGTGTGTCTCGACTATGACGGACATTTGCTAGGCCTATATAAAACGTATACAAACTGACGCACCCATTCACATGCGTGACGGACAACTGCTTCCATGACAGTACCCTGCGTCATATATTGGTTTGGTAAATGACCCAACTATTGACGCACCCATTCAGCCGGGGGTCGTAGGTGCGGTTGCATCCTTACAATTGATAGGGTGTATTAATGTAAGCATTTCATGTCACAGAATATCTTTATTAGTGCTAAGAGGCGCGTGTGTGGCTCTTGTTGTTACTGCGTTGGCCTAATGCATATGTATTTTTTGAGATAGTGCTAGTGATATTTCATTCAACGATGTTATGCTTTGTGTTGCATTTGTGGTAGTTTGTTGTGTGTCCCCTCTCCACCCAGAGTGGTAAAATGGATCCTGTGTTGGGTTTCATGTTTGTATTGGCTTCAGGCCGCTGTGGTAACACGGTGGCTTTAGCTTCAATGCTACCTTGTTGTGTGTGTGATCGCTAGTGGTGTGTGTGTGTGTGTGTGTGCGCAGCCTATGTATGTCATTGTGTGCTGTCTTGGTGACAATACACAGCGCATTCGAGACCGTGGATTTAAGGCGCTTTACGTGTTTGACTTTCGTAATGTGTGCTAGTGTGGTTGTGTCGTGAGTGTGTGTGTGTGTGTGTGCGTCATACACCATAGATGTATGTATTGTGTTTGTTATTTGTCTGTGCGTGACTTTAATTATGATGATTGTAGGTTTGTGATACCTTGCAATTTGTTATGTATGCTAGTGTGTGCATAAAGGTTGTGTGTGATGTTTTTCTTTAACTCTTTGTCTTTATGCCGCATGTTTGTGGCACCTATTTTGACACTCGTTGAATAGTTACTTTTGTAAGTGGTGATGTGACATGTATAGAGCTTGTTGTGTCTTGGTGCGTGAGTCTGAGATGTGGATGTAGTGTTGATGTGCTGCATTGGTGAAGAGGGGGCAATTAATGTGCGTGTTGTGTTGGTGTGTTGTTGAGTTGTGTGTGTCTTACTTTTACGTGAATTCACGCGCACCAAAAATATGCTGGTAATGCTGTCTGTCCTTTGCATAAGCGGACTGTTAAATGAGAAGTCCCCGAAGGAAATGGACAGACCCCGTCGCGTTGGTCTACTAGACTACTGTAAAATGTCCGTCAAAATTGTTTGATCGTTCTGAAAAACGACCAGACGAGATACAAACTTTGTAACAAAGGTTGAACTTGAAGCCTTCAGTCTATAAAAATCTACTCTTCAGAAATGTAATTTTTGGCGTTTTACAAAAAAGAGGACACACATAGTCAAGCTAGGTCAAGCTAGGTCTACCGTCTACCATTCCCACCACACTCGTGGTCTAACGAGCAAGACCACTGTACTGGCACTGGCATCAACCTAAATTTACGATCACACAGAATACACGCAAATCTACACAGAAGCTATGCACAGTCACTCTCATCTCACTCAGCTCACTCTCCTCAGTTGTAATTTCAACACTTCACCCCTGTCAAATTCCATAAATGCTTGCTCATCTCATACGTTTGAATTTCGCTTCAATAGCTTTACTTAATTAATACCGGATAAATTGCAAAACGGAATCAATTCTACTTACCTCCTTCCAGGATTTGTACTCGCCGCCTTGTTGTACACAGTCATTAGAGCAAATCGTACACAATAACAAAACACATGTGGACTCTCGTCGACTCGCGATTACCAAAAATGACAGGGCTAGTCTTGATTCAAGACGTTGATGCATGTGAATTCTAAGTTAACGTTTTAATGAAGGACGCACTTGTAACAAACTTGCCTCTTTTTCGTGTCTCAATTAAACAAAAAGTATAATTCCTCGTCACGGATATGCAAAAAAGGGCTTAATCAAAACAGTTTAAGTCTTTAAGATACTGTATGCACCTTGTTGGTGGGCTAGTCATATTGAACCTTATGATGGCGCTAGACCAGTTCAAACCAGAGCGGGTTGAATGAAACCAGAACAGAGCGGCTTCCAAATCTGTCTTTTTTGTGATACCTGCATGGTCATAGTCAAATTCCATTACTATTATTATTACCATTATTTCACTCTCTAATGTGCCCCTCTTGCATTTTGTCATTAGTGAAGTAAAATTATAGTATAAACCTCAAAGTTTTACTTCAATCTGAACATGGAGGTAGATAGAACCTCCTTGGTCTGAATAATAATCCCTTTTTCTTTGTGATTTAATTCCTGGGGAGTCCTTTTCTTTCGTCAGCATTTTTATTTCTGTACGAGACATGATTACCTGCAAAGTCCCTGCACCTTACACCGATAGGGCCTATTTTAGGGATTGTAACCCCAGTGTGTGATATGAAATCGAAACTAATACAGTATAAGCCTACCGAGTGATGTTGTATTCGGTGCCAAAGAGTAGACCTACAGAGTGCAAACTAAACCAAACGTATAAACAATATAAACTGTCCAGTATTTTTTAATCATCTTTTGTGGTAAACAAATTATAAAAACTTAAAAAAATCAAGGGCGGATATAGAAACCAAACGTATAAACATTATAAACTGTCCAGTATTCTTTTGTGGTGAACAAATTATGGAAACTTAAAAATTCTAAAAGGGAGGGTCTGTTTGGCTGGAAATCGATGAAAATCCCTGTCAAAATAAAAAAATATATGACCAAAAGAAGGAGGCGCCGCCCCCCCCCCCCGTCATCTGCTCCTGAATGTGAAAAACGCGCAAAACAATGGCCGTTTAGTGTATATGTTCTATGCTTTAGGATTTTTTTTTTTTTTACTCTAGGGGGCCTATTAGACTATAATTCAAATCTGAGTCACCATAATGAAATTCAAGCAAGTTTCTCGCTCGTATACTTTGCCAAAGGTCCTTAGATAGTATTTTCTTCTATATAGCATGTGTATTTACACAATGTTAATTTCTAGGTTTACAAAAGAGACGCTTTACTCCTATAAACCAGAACAATCCAGGATGTGCTGCGACTATCAGTAGTATACCTATATGGCTGGGCACAAAATTAAGTTCTTCTTCTTCTTCTTCTTCTTCTTCTTCTTCTTCTTCTTCTTATCATTATTATCATTATTGTTGTTGTTGTTGGTTTATTAATTCACTGTTCATGATATTATTTGAGTATTATTGTCGTTCATTTGGTTAGGCAATGCCCTATTATGGAAAACAATCATTACCACGTCCTTGAGGGAAAAAACAGGATTGGAACCGTTGGACCTATGATTGCAAGAAGTCCCTATACTTTGGCAGGGGTAACACTGCTCTAAAATCAACACTGTTCAAGGCTTCTGCTGTATCAATTTCGTGGTCAAATGTTTAATACTTTTGAAACAATCACAGTCCATCAGTAGTCATTGTGACAAGCAAATTTGTTGTGTTGTATAGGATGAATTTCTTTATCAGGGCACCAGAGTAATTCAATGCTGGTAAATGAACGCTTGTTTCTCCACAAGTAAACGGAATCCTTCCATACACTTCAGCTGGTGTATGTGTTGGAATATGTTTCCGACAAAGTTTTCAAAGTAGACGGGACAGATTAGATTAGATTAGGAAGACAGAGATCGATATCATACGATAGATAGATTAGATAGATAGATAGATAGATAGATAGATAGATAGATAGATAGATAGATAGATAGATAGATAGATAGATAGATAGATCGAGAGATAGATAGATAGACAGACAGATAGATAGATCGAGAGATAGATAGATAGATAGATAGATAGATAGATAGATAGATAGATAGATAGATAGATAGATAGATAGATGGATAGATAGATACATAGTTTAGAAATAGATACATGTACATAGATAGATAGACAGATAGATAGATAGATAGATAGATAGATAGATAGATAGATAGATAGATAGATAGATAGATAGATAGATAGATAGATAGATAGATAGATGGATAGATAGATAGATAGATAGATTTGACTGCCAATTCACCAAGAATATGAACTTTATGTTTTCATGATAAAAAATATGTTTCTAGACTGAAATTTTGTGCTGGTTTCATTTCTGAAGTCAGAAATGCCAAATATGCTTTCGTTGTTTGTTTGTTTTTTAGATATGTCAGATTTTTTTTGTGTGAGTATATGTTGCAGCTACTGGGCATATGAAGTCTCAGTTCCAGACCATGCAATTTTTTTTACCTCCATTGTACACTCCCTTTCCGATTGTTTTACTTTGCCTAAATCAAGACTCTTGTATTATTCAAAGCAGTTGACCGAAGATAGTAGTTTCCTTATCAATATAAAGACGGGTTAATCTATAACTGTCTGGAAGCCAGACTAGGACATAATTATGTTGCCTTCAGAACAGTTTATAATAAATGCAAATTTTATGCATACTATTCTGTTTGACAAAGGTTGCTCTTAACAACCTGATAACTTGCTGGAGGCTTGCCAGACATAGCAACAAATAATGTATGCACATTGCATTGTTGGTTTTGAAAATGTATTCATAAGAACAGGTGAGTAGATTTAGAAGAGAAAATATCCATAAATTTCAATACATTATGAAAATAACAGATTGTACAGGGTGTGTATTTATATTTGGGTTCAAAATTAGTAAAATCTAATTGCTAAAAAAAAAAATATTTTGAAAAAAGGTATGAAGGTTACCATATCAGAAATCTAATCACTTATGGGGAAGTATAAGGGGCACAATTGATTAAATTTTTAAGTCTGTAGCTTGATTGGTTTTCCCAAAATTAATTTTTTTTTGAGAAATGTCCTGATTGTTTACACACTTTTCAAAATAAAGGGGTAGGGGAAGTTTTTTTCCATTTTTCTCTTGTTTATATATTTATAAGTAAAATAAAATTATAATGAGCTGATAGCTAATTAAATTCTGCATAAAATGAGGGGGAAATTCAGCCCTCTAGCCCCTTCCTATCAGATGTTATGGTGGTTCAAAATAATGCAACACTCTGAAAAGGGCATGGGGTATCGTTTGTCACGGCAAAGAGCAATTTCTACAGGTTACCACATGTAAAATACACTACTGGCCAAAATTAATTAGCCACCCGACTAAAAACCCATGTTTTCTTCTTTTTACATGCAGAAACAGTGAAGTCTGTTTGTATGTGTATTCTTTCTTGTCCTACATGTATGTGATACTTATCAACCTACAAACACATCTAGATGACCTACTGTCAGACAACTTTTCACCATTTTCGG
>JZLH01S0293090.1:16830-29829 GCA_001188425.1 Eucidaris tribuloides | reverse complement strand
GAAATGTTATTATACTGTACAAATATTGCTCTGTTGTGAGTGCTAAAGGGAGAGACACTGAACGAAATTTAGTTATGCAGTGCAAGTGCATATAGCCTAATGCCGCCGCCCTCAGGGCAACAACATTATCGATATCGCACTAAACACAGTGGGGCGCAAATCCTATGGGGGAGGAGCGACGGAACATGTCCCACCCCCACGAATTTGAAGGTGGCGGACACGAATATCAAATGCCCCCCCCACGTAACAAATTTAAGAATATGTCATGTGTGGCATAACTATCTTAAAATTTTAATTAGTCTGTGGTTGTTTTTTTTTCAGCACACTATCACTTCACTTTTCCGTATTCCAATTAGTCCCAAGTATTTCATTGGCCCTGGTAATAAAATGTCAAAATTTTCGGCGCGTTCCCGACGCAAAATTTCAAGTATAGGATAACTATTTTTTTGCGCAGTGCAAGCGCCGAATACAATGTTGAGATATACTATCATAAATTTTAATAGATCTTGTGGTTATTTTTTCTTCAACACTACAATTTATTTGGGTTTCCGTATCATATAGTCCCAATATTTTCATTTTTGGCCTGGTAAAAACAGTCAAAATTTTTCTGGGCGCGCTCGTACCCGGCGCAAAATTGCCATATAGGGATACACTATTTTTCGCGGCGCAAGCGCCGCAAATTTTCACTTGCATGTAATAGCTTAATTGGTTTTGTATGTGCCCTCTTGCCGCTAGTTTTTAATACATATTCTTTCATTACTTTGTAAGAATTTTTCAAGTTGTCATTTTTCTCTTTTTTTTTGGGGGGGGGGCAAAGCAAAGAAGTGTCCTAATAATTTCGGCGGCGCTCCTCGCGCTGGCAATGAATTACCCAGGTACATCATGTAGCTATGTATTAGAGAATTTTTTTTCGCGCGGAGAGTCTGGCGCCAAAAAATTAACATTTCGATATCAGATTTGTAGTGGCACCCGGGTACTGTTCTTGTTAAAACATATTTTGCCAACTTGTACTTTTCTCTTTTTTTTTTGGGGGGGGGGCAATATTATTTGCCCCATATATTTATATTTACGTGCGTGTAATGTCATTAATTTCGTGCGCGCTCCGCGCGCAAATTACAATGTAGGCTCGAGCAAAGCGCTCTCTTGCTCAAAATTTTGGATTGTAGCTGCTTACGCTTGTATTTTCAAACATAATTTTTTCAATTAGGTCAGGTTTTGGGATTGAGGGGCCTGACAATAAACAATATGGATGCTCCCAATATTTAATTTTTGGCACGCAAAATTTCCGGCGCGCAAAATAAAATTGTATACATTCTAGCAATGCCAAAATGAGATATTGTTTACGTTTTATTTGGTTTTTTGTACTGCTTGCGCTACTTTTTAAACATAATTCTTGGCATTACGTTGTAAGAATTTTCTCAATTTGTCTAATTTTTTTAGGGGGTATCGGGGGGGGCAAAAGCAAGAATATTCAAAATTTTCGGCGCGCTCGCCTGCGGATAATTACAGTAATAAAAATATAACAGCTCATATTTTTTCACAAAGCCACTTCACGAATACTAATCTGCAACAGGCGGTGAATTCCTTCCCCCACCCCCCTCCCCCCGCAAAAAAGTTTTACGATTAAAAATATTATTAAATAAACTGGAGTATCTAACACACACTTGTATATGATAGAAATCAGATATTACAAATTTTACCAATATGTATTTCCATGCCCAGAACCCGTTCTTTATCGATGTGTATTTTCAAACAATGAGTTCCTGGCCGTGGGAGGGAGTATCCAACTCCCACTACCCTCCCCTCTCGGTTGATATGTCTCCTCGCAAAGAACATCAATTACAGTATTATATCATATATTGATCTGCACATCTTTTGAAAACCTGACTAACAATCCCTAACAATTTCAATAAAATTTAAACCTTTAAAAATATGTATTTACCATGTAATTTACTAACCCTATACTGTTTTTTCTCAAAGTTTTCTACCTGGGAGAACCGATTCCCCCTTCCACACACTTCCCTGCTCGTGTTGATTCCCCTTGCAAGTATGACTACCCAATCCCTTACACTATCTAAAATGGTTGTGGCAACATTACTGTCCACATCAGCATTGGTTGAAACTTTATCATTCTGGGTAGTTTCAACCAATAAATGTGTGTTTTGGGTGAGATACTACCCAGTATTGGTTTAAATTACCCAGAGTTTGGATACATATTATTACACCAATTGATTGATATTGTTGCCCAACATTTCTTAAAGAGTTGTAATTTTGCTAACCAAATATAGTGAAAAATTGTATTTACTGTTGACCCTAGAATTCGTCTTATTCGATTGCGTTTATTTTCAAAAGTTCTGACCGTCGGATGGGAGTATCCCTCCCTCCCTCACCCTCACCCGCCTCATATTAGATTTCGCTCCTCGCAAGTTATTGCTACTACCCAATCCTATCTTGCTAAAAATATACCATTGTTGAAATATTGTATTTACTATGCCTGGAACACGTCTTTTTCTATGCATACTTTTCAAAAAGTTCCGTGGTGAGGTGGTATCACCCTCCTCGCTAAGAATGACTACTTAATTTACTTTTTTTTCATATATTTCCTTGTATATATCTTTGAAAACGGTCTACAATTCCTAATAATCTTTTATAAAGTTATACGTTTTAAATATTATATTCACCATCGCACAGGAATTACGTATTTTTTGTGCTATTTATTTAAAAGTTTCTTCGCCTTGGGGAGGGGGGTATCCAACTCCCACGGCCCACGGCCATGGCCCACCCTCCTCATTTCAAAATAGGTCTAATGTGGTTCGTGTCCCGCTTATGACTTTAGGTGGGCTCTTTAACCTCTTTGTTATCGCCCGATCAAGACTTATCATTATGTTTAAATGAAGCTTGCCTACCAATCATAGGTAATGCAAGTGATACTAATTTGGAAAATAAAGCAGTTTTTATAAATTATTGGATCTGTCCATTTTTTACATAAATAAAATGTGTCATCAGAGGTGTCATTTTAAATTAGGCCTCCTAGAACCCCCGCCCGTTTTGCCCGGGACCCTACCAGGAGTCCTACGGCGGGGGCCCTGGACCCCAACCAAAAATAAGCAATAATATCCACATGTGTGCCCGCATAATTATGTGATGCCCCCTCCCCCACATTGAAATTGGATTTGCGGCCCTCTGGCTACCAGTGGCGTCCTCTTGTTTTGGATTGAGAGGGGGTTCGGGAACAAAATGCGAAAATTGTCAGAAATTTCGGTACTCCGTGTTCTTGGGCGCGCCGCATTATTGTAATACCGAGTTTTTTTCGCGCAAAGCGCGCATAAACATTGACAAATATTGTATTGCTTTTGAAACCATATTATTTGCAATTATGAATTTTTCAAGTTGTCCTAAATTATTGGTGGGGTGTGGGGAGGGGAATATCGATTTTGTTTTGTCCCCAATAATTTTCATTGGAGGGCGATCGCCCCCCCCCCGAGCAACGCGTTTGCCTGCTACAAATTCCTATTGCAAATTTGGACCTGCCAGAGCTGCTTCTAATTTTCGCGATTTAGACAGGAGGCGGGTTTTTTAATTATTGTTGACTGCATTACATAAAAAGAATGTATGTCGGATACAGGAGCGTCAAAATAGGTTCCTTAAACATGGTTAGAATTCGTCAGTCTTCTGGACCCCACCCAAAATGATACGAGATACTTCTCGGCATTTCCAGAAATTGTGTCCCCACCCCCCCACGTTTCAAAATGGATATTTTGCGCCCATGTACTTAACAGAGTTGCACTCGAACTGCCCTAACACACTGAACAAACATGCATGACACCATTAATCTCCGCTCATTTATTAGACCGGTGTCAGGCATACAGACTGTTAATTATAGGGCCTTCACCAAAACAATATTTACATAGAGCCGATATCAAGCGATATTACCTCGCGATACCGATATCTGATCGATCGCTCTTGGGATGTGTACTTCCGGTTCCCGTAAATCGTACAGTCAAACGCAAAAAACATGTCAAATTCGTAATATCAATATCTTATACCCGAGCAAACATGGATAAACCTGATGAACAATTTTGGAGAATGTCTGTGTTGCAATTAAAGAACTTTCTTAGTAAAAGAAAGTGTTCCTACGACCGGTAAACGAAGGAATGAACTCGAAACTCTCACCAGGAAAGCCGCGAATGTTTACCCCGTGAGAGAGAAATGCGACCACGCACACACCGAGTCGGAATGTGAACACCGGTGTGTGAGGGGAGCCTGTGGCTCCGTTCATGGCCTAAATGGAAGGGTTGTTACATGAACGAAGGACTTGAAAAAAAAAAATATTATTCGCAAGATTATAAGAAATATTTTGACACGATCCACGTGTATTTTAGCATTAAATGTGTATCATGCTTGCTTAAACCGGAAGTTTATTTCCCAAGAATAATGGGTCAAAAAATTAGAGCGCCGTTTACGTTCAGATTCGGAGAGCTATATGCGATAGGGAGAATTTTCTGAAATATTCTTGAGTCCCCGAAGAATTTCAAAGAGTTTCTGTATATATTCGTCCGTTTTGTCCAAGAGATCTATCGAGATCTATTGCATTTACTACATGTAAGGTTATTTTGTAGGGGAAAACGTACCCTCGTAGGGGAAAGGTGGATTTTTGAAGGGGAAAACATAGGTTCGTAGAGGAAAATTGGGTTATTGCGACGTACATTGTACGGGAAAAGTGGTGTCTGTAGGGGAAAATACACACGTGGCGTATGGGGAAATTAAAATTTGGAATGGTAGCCTTGGGGGTAACTATCATAGGGAGGAGATAGTTATCACGGTGGTTATTATCGGTGTATTGTCCTATACGGAGTTATCGTCTTGAGGTATTGTCCGGATACTACACTACCCCCCCCCCCCGAATAAAAAGAGGGCATAACTGGCATTTTTTCAAAATTGAGTTATATAGTGTAAGGGACTCAGTACTACTATATCATGTTAAATATGCAGAACAAAAAATATATTAATTAAAAGTGTCCCTTTGTTTCATAATCCGCTTGTTAAAAGAACACAGAATAGGGCCTTATGTGTTAAACAAAACACATTTTGCTCAATATATCCAAATACCAAAATGTCAGTTATGCCCTTTTGTCATGGGGGGCAGTACACTCTAAAAACCGAAATGTTATTATACTGTACAAATATTGCTCTGTTGTGAGTGCTAAAGGGAGAGACACTGACCGAAATTTAGTTATGCAGTGCAAGTGCATATAGCCTAATGCCCGCGCCCTTAGGGCAACAACATTATCGATATCGCACTAACTAAACAGAGTGCAGTCGAACTGCCCTAACACACGAACGAAACAATGCATGCCATTATTTGTTTTATAAGACGGGTCGGCAATACAGACTGTAATCATAGGCCTTCAACAAACAATATTTAAACCCTAGGCCTAACGTTAGATCTAACTTAACGTCAGATCTGTGTAACAGGGTTTTAGACCTAGTCCTTGATCACTAACGTACTCAGTTAGGCGTAAGATCGAGAATCCACTCTATTAAAAAAGAACGGTATTTGGCTGTTTTTAGAATTAATGAGTAGGCCTAATACATTAACCTTAGTCCCATCATGCATTACGATGCCTTGTGTATTATACCTATGTGCCGGTGTATTGTGTTTGTCTTCACCTTCAGCTTTCGAGAGAGTTCCAGGATGACGTGTTTATGAGATAACCAGTTCATTCACCCAAACGGAAGCGACCGCGCGCTAGCTACATACGTACTATTCTGACCGCATACAGTTTTCAACAAAACAACTTTGAAGCGTCTATGCAGCGCAATCCGGCACTTTACGCCTTCACGCGGGGGAAAACAACCGAATATCAACCTTTTTGAAAAGAGTGGATTCTCAGTCTTGTGCTTGACTATAGGCTAAAGCAGGGTTGCCATTTTTTTCTGATTTTCAACCGACCAACGTATCCGCCATATTCGGAGATAAACCGCCCAATTTTGTATTAGATGCATTTTATGGGTAGCATACCCATGGTATGTTTCGAAATGACTTTTGCCATTTATAACGCCTTTGAAACCTCTGGCGCGACATAAAATAAGGGTGCCGCGGTTAACAAACAGCCAGATTTTGCACGTGAAGTATATGTGCGCCGCTACTTTGGACCAAGTGCCGCGGCTTGAAGGAGCTGTAGCCGCTGATTGGCCTATTCTTTACCGAAATAAATGATTTTTTTTCAGGTATGCTCCAAAAACCGTCAAAAGCCGTTTGAAGAGCACTTCTTTTTTCTCCCCCTTCAAGTGAAGTGAAAGCCGCCAAATTTGGTGATTTTGGCGTATAAATCGCCAAGCTGGGGAAACCGTAGTTGCATAAAGTTCTAGACCTAAAGTGTCGTGAACTTCATTAATTCCTAAACTTGAATAAGTTAATCTTGAAAAACATCTTGATTTCAATCTTGAAAAACATTTAAACACTTCAACAAGTATTTTAGAGCGGCGCACGTAGTAAGCTTTTAGACCAACTACGCGCAGGTACGGCCCCCGTGTTGTTTGATCAAATTGCAAAACGATATATCGGCCGGCGATATCGACAGATACGATCATGTGTTATCAATTTAGTCAATTTTGTATGAGAATGTTTGCACGTTGGGAGAATTAAAGGCGCTGCCCACGTATGGTCATGACCAATCACATCGTTTTCATTCCTAAACCCGGCTTATAAGTTCAACACTTTAAAATGGCCGAGGATGTGACCAAACTTGCTCTAATGTGATTTAACATTTCATCCCAGTGGGGATTTGACATTTTATGACGGCTGTGGTTAAAGATTAATGCATTATGTTAGAGAGTTTAGTTAGGGCCTACTTCTTCGGCTTCCTTTCAAATATAGATTTATTATTCAGCCTGTGTTTTTAGCATAATTATGGCCGGTAGATATTCGAAACAATGCCGGTAATCTTCAATGAAGGGATAGCGATAATGCGCTTTTAAAGTACTGCGGTTTGAAAGTAAAAAGTTAAGAGCTCTCAGTACAGATTAAGTATTACATCTCATGGTGCTTCAATTACTTTGAGATAGCAAGCGTTCTACAGTATATCAATTAAAAAAAAATCATTAAAAATATTACCCCAAACTGCTACCTGTTCTGGGCCCTATCTCATAAAACTTGCCAATCAATTGCCAAAATCCAAAATGATTGTAAGTTTACAAATACTGGGGTTCTGAGGTTGGCGTTGGAATGCAACTTGCGCGATCGATTTTTTCGAGAGTTGCCCCAATCAATTGCAAGTTTTATGAGACAGGGCCTGTGTTTACAAGTTTTTCCAAATAATATATTACCACAAAAACATGAACAACCAATCTATTTCCAGATTTTTGAATATAGTAATTTTTTTAATCAATTCATTAGCCTGCATCTTTATTCTGCCTTAACGCCAGGCATTGCGAAGGATTTTTTTTTTACAGCGAGGTATCCAATTATGGCTGCCCCAAGAAGCGGGGTGTTTACTGTTTACATGGCCCAGGCAATTACCCCCATTTCAAACGTTTCGAGGTGTAACAAAAACGAACACTCGGAGACTGTGAGAGCATATGGCCATAACGCATTTTTAATCGACCCTACCGGCTCCATTGTCCTGTGTTGACCAACATTCCGTATAAATTTATTCACCTATACAGTTGTGGTCCCAGAAAAAGGAAAACCGGATTTCAATGGCTAAATATTCTGATCATAGATGAATAATTTCTTAATGATTAGGTATGATTGTAAAGCTCTGTTCCTCTTCTTTCATTTGATACACTAACTTATAATTCAACGTTTAACGCATTTATTGAATTAAAACAATGGATTATCTCGGTGTAGCCAAAATTCTTTGCACCGCGGAAATTCCGATTTTTGAGTGCTTTATGGTAGTACAATGGTAATATTTTTTAGAAAACAAAAGCATTGACATACAAAATTCATATTTTTCTTCTTTTATCTGACACCTCATGTCGTAAAAAAATGAATGATGTAGGTTTTGAGAACAGAGTCAAGTTAAAATATGCCGTTTTGGTGATACTTTAGAATGAATTTCCAGTATTTGAGCAACTTGAAGCAAGCGGCTGAACAATATAAAGGTTGCACGCACAGCTGACTTCACACAATATCTTGACTCGGGCACAACAATAGGCTCGAGTCATGTTCGGAGGGTAATTTCTTGGTGCTTGGGTCGCCCAAATGCAGGAAACAGGGTTAATGAATCATTTGGAACACGATTTCTGACAGGATGCTTTGTTAAAATTTCTTTCTCACTGATACATCGCTTATTTTGCACAGTGTGTATTCGTATGAAAGAAGATAAAATCGGCTTTTCAATTATGTCCTTCAAATGTCGAAGATATTCTGAATCATCTCAAGCATTACATTGAAATTTCAAAATTTGCTCGTGCAACTGATTTCGATGACTGTGTCCGTTCTACTTGTCTTTGCCAGCTCGTGTAATGGGAATCTCTGACTGGGTATCAAAATTAAAGAGAGAAAATATGCTTTCCAACCGATGTTCGATTTGTTTATTCATATTTGTATTTAGATGTAAAAATGATCATCATCAATCGCGGTTTCCTTTTCTTCTGGCGACACACGTATGTTTCTCTATGCCCCTTCCCGGGCTGTTAAGCTCGCGCGCCCACTTATGCCCCATCACTGATAATGAGAGGTTGCAAAACATGAGGTAGGCAATCTGAAGTTCCTGGTTCAGTTGGAGGGCGTCTTGGTCTCGATTCTGCTGGAGGCCTTATGTTTGTGACAGCCTCTACTGGCCGTGGGCGAAGAAGGGAGGAGTGCCACTCACAGCCCGAGGAAGGGCGAAGAGTCAGATAGTGTGAACTGATTATAGCATTATGTTGATTGAAATTGTTGTGCTATTGACCTATGGGATGCAAACACAGGTGACAGTAGGTGGAGGGTCGATTGCATTGCGTCAGGGCGAGGCTGTCACATGACTCGGGGGTTATCTTTTTTGTCAATCTCAGTATATTGGATCGGTGGCAGCCTACGGCATCCAGTGTGTATTCATACGACGTACCAAGGGGTGTATTGGGGGTGTTAAAACATCCCCAAACACCCTTTTCCCGGACATCACCATCTTTTTTCTTTCGAAGGGGGTGTTTGAAAATGTGAAAGAACCATGAAAACATGAATGAATCTTTATTTTGGACTTGGTATTGGAGAACAATTTCTCCCCCCTTCCCCCCCCCGAGCGAGTGCGAGTTATCGGTGGCTTGGCGACCAACCGTGACGACAAAAATCCCCCCCCCCCCCCCCCGCCTGAGCGAGTTTATCGACGTGGGCTTGACCGGGAATATATGTTTGACCTGGATTTCGAGAAACAAATTGGTCAGGACGCCCCCCCCCCCCCCCCCCGGCTGGCGTGACCCAGAGAAAAATAGCCACTTAGGACTTGGCGGGATGAACACCCCCCCCCCCTTGGCAAAAATCCTGCGTACACTTCTTAGACAAAAAGAGCGTTGCTGGATTAGACCTCTCCTTGTTCCGTATTTGCGACCTTTTAAGGTTTCTCCAATTTGAAGCAGCAAGGGGTTTCTAATTGTTCTTTAGAACCATATGGGGTTCATTTGTAAACCTTTGGGGTTCTTGATGTAGTAAAGTACCAATACAAAACAAGTAGGGCTTCCTTATACTATCGGGGAAGCTCAAGGTTGTAAAAAGAACCCAAAGGGCTTTCGTGTAGAACCCAAGGATGGCTTCTAAAGAACCATTTACACCCATTTCTGTTTCTTAGGAAGAACCCCCTAAAGGGTTTCCAAAATACGGACAAGGAGATGTTCATAATCAGCACCCTTTTCTAAGAGTGTACGCCTATGATGGTGTGATTATGTGAATCGTTACGTTAATTTCGCGGATGTTTTCAGCCCATGGCGGAACTCCCCTCCAGACATACGACGTATGTTCTCGTTCCTCCATGGTAGTCTCGTTTTAATGTCGGCCGGTGTGAGTAGAGGAACGGTTACCCTAGTATAGACCAACTCTCTGTGGAACTGAATGAAAGCAATAAGGGACTTATAATCTTCGGCTGGCACGGCAGAAGGGTGTGGAATATGTTGCCGAGGCAGAAAAGTCTTACTGAAAATTTCCTGAGTTGGAAATATGTGCCTTCATTGGACTTGAGGGCAAGGTCATTTATCGTGATATATATTACGTAGTCTCACAGTGGTATTTTACAATTCCTAATGATGATTATTTTTAGATATTATGTAAAACCGGAAATCGGGTTTGTCTCTAATTCCTGACTGATACGTATTTGGAATATTTATTAAACCCTTTAAAATGGGTTTTTCTTCGCGTTTTAGAGAAGTAATTGTTTATGACGGTTTATTTACAATGTCAGTGACCAAGTAATTTTAGCTACGACGGCAGACTTTCCGTGTGCAAAAATAAAAACCTGGCTGGAAAGTACTCCGTTTCGTTCCTCGGTTCTCAACTTGGAGGTTGACCATATGCGATTCACAATAGCTTCTGTAACCACAGATGTTTGAAACTGAATAGGAACTTGGTGAGGCATTTGGATCGCAACGTATTGTGTAAATAAGGAGGACTGCGTGAGGTTATTCAAAAAGATACTTTACAGTAGCCCCATTTCCCGATGTGAGCCACATGCTGCTATAAATAATTAATAGCATAGCACTGCTAAAGACAAGTTCTAGGCAAGTAATGTTCGTGGGTCTGTGAAATCGTACATTGCGGTATTCCTTCTTCTGATGGTCCTGAGGAATACATGCTCTAATTGGTCGCATTATCTCAATAGGCGCCCCTAATTAAAAAAAACAATTGGAGAACGAAATGGTTTTCTTCATTCAGCAAAATTGTAATGCTTAGTTGTCAGACTTCAACTGGGAGACGTGGATGACTTTTTTCTAGAAAGCGTTATTTCAACCCACGGGTTCATATTCTGACGATCCCACTTCCTAGACAAATGCAGAACTGTATAAACTCAAAAATATCACATCAACTTTGATTATTGCGAAAAACTGTCAATGGATCTGTTAGGTACGGACATTGTAACGTTAATGCCCTTCTGCCGAGAGCATATGTCAGAGCCCTTCTGCCGGCAAAGACGACCTTGTGTAAATTCGATTTAGCTCATATTAAGTCCTATCCTTGTTCGTTTGTCCACCTGTCTCAATCAAATGTTTGTGTCACTGTTTTTTCTCTTGTCCGTCAAATGCATGTCCTGTGCCCAGCAAACAGCCAAAGCGAAATAGTGGGAGGGAGTCGAAGTGGAAAAAAAAATGTAGAAAGCCAAAGCATTTTTTTTCTCGAACCAAAAACTATATCCGTTCACTAGGAAAACACAAATTTGAGCACCATACGCGTAACGGCAAGGTGTGGGTGTTACATCTAGCAACCTGTCCCCCCCCCCCCCCACCCCCTTTTTCGAATTAGATTTTTTCAGCCTTCTTTGTCAAAGAGCGGTGTTCTCTTAAATGTCCAAATACCATGGAAAATATGAAATAAATGTTGATTTTCTTTAGCGAGCAGGGAAAATGTAGGCCGTGCCATACGACTTTTTGGCGGGTGACGTGACCGGAAAATTTTCGTGAGAATTTGGAGTAGTGAAAAATATAAGACTTATTATTTTCCATCTTGATTTATCGGTACTAACTGATCTTCCATCTGAAAACAAATATGCTCTATTTGTGTCGTGATTATAACCATGATACTTGTCGAAGTTCAAGTAACACAGTCAACTTATAGTAAATATAATGAGTTCATATACAGTTACGATGCTTTTCATGACAAACGACTCGTAGTTTATTGTAAGCTCACTCTTAATTTGATATCTTTTTTTCAAATACTGAAACGCAGCATGTTGCCTGTGGTATTTACTGTTTTCATGATATCTCCTGATCATTCCCTCATGTTTTAAAAGCTACATCTGGACAAACTCAATTTAATTCTCACATGCTTAAACTTATTCGAGAATGCTTATAGATAACTTCAGAATTTTAGAATTTCCGCATGGGAATTGCAGATCTTGGGTAATGTTCTATCGTGCAATGATGCATTAATTATAGCGTTCAAATGTATTCTGGTAGGAAAAATTATTTCACATTATTTAAATCGAAATATGTCCAAAAATCTAAACAAATCTGTTCACAAACACGCTAGATAACCATGATTACATTAGAATATTGAAGTCAATTAGGGACAAGAAGACATAACTTACAATCCGTGCCCTACAAATGTTGTAAATATAAATCAATATACGAATGTTTTAACATCTCATCATTTTGAAAATCAAAAGAAAACATATTTTTCCAGAGAAATTCTGAAAATACAAGGCGGTGACATGTCACTAACATGGAAAAATATAAATGATTGTGTTTGGTAAAAAATTGCTGTATTATATCAGGGCTGAATTATTTACTCTGAGGGAGGCGTCATTTTCAAGCCATGTGTGCTTATGTCGAAACCCCACCCAGTAATGACTATCGTGTCCAATGAACTTTTTGCTGATAATCGTTATTACCATTGTTATTATGCTAATGTCGGTGCATCGGGAAATAAAACAATTATCCAATATTTATTATAATTGCATTGCATTCATGTAATAGACGGTCAACTTCGCTGGTAAGCCGGCAATTACATTAAATTGCACAAACTAACAGCAAACAGGAGTATACAATTTTTAATCGTAAAGGTTCTCTTCCGCCGTTGCCTTTTTAGTCTACTCAGGACTAGATGCGTAATTCTGGACCCGGTCTCGCGTTCGTAGCAACGAGTGGCTTATAAATTAATGTATACTTCACATGAAGCTACCCGGGGAACTTCTGATGGATCCATTGGTACATTAATTTTCGTATGTCATCTGACAAGAGAGGTCAGATGTCCACAAGACCCAGTACGCGACGTAGAAGTGGTACGTATGAATACGTAATGTGTATGTACCCCACTTCATGCAGCAGGCGTTCGGATCCTGGGTGGGCGGGGTGGTGCCTGAGTCGCCC
>JZLH01S0293076.1:0-16806 GCA_001188425.1 Eucidaris tribuloides | reverse complement strand
AATTCACTAATGATTCCATGCATATTATAACAAAGGCTACACTGTTCCGCACCACAGGGAAGAGTTCTGGGATGGTATAATTACTGAATGGTCTCGGCTTAAACACATTTTTGTCAACTTTCAAGGAAAGTACCTGCATTCAAGTAGCTTTCACATCCATTGCTAATAGAGAATTATTGAAATCGTGAATTCCCCCCACCCCCTTAGTACTTTGTTTGAGATGAAAGTACAGCTACTACAATATATTGTAATTTTGATGAAAACTATTTGTGAATTTTTATTTTTTTTAAAATATACATGTATTTGCTTAAAGATTTGTCAGGATGGCAAGTCCATTACTTCCCTTTCACTACAATATCCAAACGTTCTTAAATACTTACAAAATGGTGTTTGAAAGTCTGAATCCATAGATCATTGAATTTGTTTTTTAGAGAAAAGACTAATAATGAACATGTTGACCAGAATGTTGTGTTCTTCTGTGAGTTTAAATTTTAGCTCAAAAACTGCGAATCGCGGTTACTGTGCACCGTGTAGCAAGACACAGCGCAGCCCTCTGATTCGTTAAAGCTATCCGCTGCGCGACCTTTGGCTAACGGCTGATCGACCATTTGACCCACGTGCATGTTGAGGTCGCGGATTTTTTAAAATGCCCTGAGCAATTTGAAAAGGATGACGTTAACCGTCCAATTTTCATCCAAAACTCAATAATTTTACCCCAAGTCTCTATTGAGAGGTGTTTATTTATATCAAATCTTTCACATTGGATATACTCAGCACTGATTTGAATTATATATAGATGTTTTTTTGACGTGCAAATCAATGACACAATCTTTAAGATGTGATTCACAATTCTGTGCATAACTTTTGAAGCTCCACAAGGCCTTATTCAGACAAAACAAAAACTCAACATCGCCTGTGAATAAGCCGGTAAATTTTCTCAATTTTTTAAAAATAACATTTGCATTAAATAACAATATGAATCCCCAAATTTGTGCTGTTGAAGTTTGAAGCCCTCACCTACTCCGAGTAACGAATCAAATAGCGTGAATATGGTCAAGATATTCAAGCAGACCGCAAATATCAAATTGAATCACACCACACTAAACAAACACCCACCTATGCTGCTTTTTACTATAGTAGTCTAAATGCAATATTCAGTGGGACAAGATTTCGGACAATTTCTGAAGCAATAAAAATAGAAAAAAATGATAGATTAACAATATCACACCATCCTGGTCTCAATGTGCAGTCATGTTACACACACAATGCACATTCACGCAGACAAAAACATGGCATATTTCAGGCACATTCAAGTTCATTGCACACATTAAATCATTACATACAATCATTATTCACACATACATACATTACATTACATCATAACATACATACATACATTTACATACATAAATACTACATACATACATACAATCACAAACAACACAGACAGTAACACAGACCAAAAGCCTAAGACTTTATCGTTTACAGACATTCTGTATATCAAAGTTCATAAATTTTAAAAATATAAGATATTACATTTATACAAAATTAGAATAAACTTCAAATATCATTTTTACATGTTTATACAGTAACAAATATCTCCCCCACTTTTTGAAATTCAGAAAAACGAATACATCCAAGTAACAACATTTTCAAAGCAGAAATTGGCAGCTATTTTCCGATCATAAACGATGGTATTCTTTTTTTTTGTAAATTGCATGCATATTGTCAATACAATAGGACTGGTTTCAAGTATTCAAATCTACTTAACCCGTTGCTTACGGGAACTGGATGGGCCCTGTACAAAGTCTATGAGATCTACTAATCTCGAGTCAATGGTTAGTTTAATCTTAAGTTTGCCAGAGAAATTACATCTCTATGGAGTTTGTGTATATGGTGTGCATATTTGCGACTCGGCCACGTTAAGAGTTTAAAATCAGACACCGTCGCTGACTCACTCCACACTAATCAATTGACTTGCTTGGCAAGTAAATTATCATCATCAGATTTTTTAGTTGCCCCAATAAGAAAAATCACTTTACCCCAAAATAACAAAATAAAAATTTCTCACTATTCTACTAATTTTGAACCACTGAGGCTCGTTTTTATCATTGGGCAAGTTTCTTTTTAACTGGGGTTGCAAAGATTCTATTAATGAATTTAAAAGGACTTAGAAAATTGATATCACATTCGCATAAGTTCGCTGACCAGTAACAAAGTAAAATTGTTGACAATTAACACACAGATGAGGTTTTACACGACTTCCAAACAAACACGAGTAAATGAGTACAATTAAACGATATTTACTTAAAATTAGTATTGAATCATATCAAGTTTTAGACAAAATTACTATTAATTTAAAAATATTCAACTTTTGGCAGCAGTTGTTGGGCATTTTCCTTATTTATAACATCAAATGTTCACCTGCCATTTAGGGCAATTTTCAATACTGCCCACACCCCCCCCCCCCCCCCTTGAAATTATTACTGCCTACGCAAGGCAAGCTTAAGTGTTCAGCCCTGCTGTTCTGACCATGTTCGATCCCGCAGAAGATCCAGTGAAGATTTGAACAGTTGGCCACTAAAAACTTGCCTGCAAAACTCTCTCGTCTATCTCTCCCGTCCCTCTTGACTCACATGTCTCGCCATTGACTCCATTCACAAATGGAACGGATCTTGGCCGAAAATTCATCATTCAACAAGGATCTGAGACCCAATTTGTAATTCCTCTTAACTCCTATTTTACTGGGGGGGGGGTCATTTTACCCCCCCTTCAGATCTCGGCGCACGCCTATCGCCAGCGAAAAATTGCATCGCAATAAGCCGTCGATAGTATAACTAACGACTGACTATATTAATTTCAAAAATCTTTTTTCTATTTTTAAGTAATTAATTATGCAAAAATGTATATAATTTGTTTTCGCCTAAATAACTTCCTAAAAACATGCTAGATAGAATGCTAATTTTTCGTCTAAAATATTCATTGACATTTCTAACAATATCTACAAAAACATTTGCCGAATTGGAATTTCTTATGTATTTTATTGTTTGTTAATTCTTATGTATTCTTGTTTTCGATAAATTTATTGGGGACACTTTCAATCTTAAACAGCATAAAATTAATTCATTTCAACCAGTAAAAGCCAAAAATTTTACATTTATGATTTGCTGAAAACACAACTTTTCCCATTGAAATTGTACATGAAATCACGTCTTGAAGCAATTTTGGGGTGACATGCACCGTAAAAAGTCGTGCAGCGTGTAACGTATGACCATTTTCGCAAACGCGTCTCAAGATGCGCAAGACTTGAAAGTAAAAGTCGTCGAGCGACCTGCGGTGATGAAAAATTTGCACGGCGTGGCATTGGTTTTTTCGTAGATAGTTCTGCTCGAGAAGGGGGTCAATGACCCCTCCCCAGTTAATATAGGGTTAAAGGTAAATAGCACGACTGAAGGTAATTCCCAACTCAGATTTCATCTCATTTAAAAAGAAACTACATATGGAAATGAAATTTGTTGCTTTCTATAAATTCTATTAGACGAAGAGGAAATTCACATACTGGTTATTTCTTCTTGATTTCTCTGTAACTATACCAATTCAATACAAATCGTTGTCAACCAAGATTTACACTCTATCGTAATGATAATTTATATGTTTAACTCATTTGCTTCTTAGCATTTTCAATGTTCCAATCATGAATATTAGCTTTAACAAATGGCAGGCAGGATCGGATAGATTAAAAATGCGTCACTTACCAGGTTAGTGTAGCGGCAAAACACAAGTCAGGGTAAAGGAGTACACAAGTTGTTTACTAAAAGGCAAGTTTATGCGTTAATGTAACGGTTACACGCCCTTGTGGTCCGCTTTTAGGAATAGTCAGAAGAGGTAATCTGTAGGCGAGGGCATCACTCATTGCATAAAGTATAGAAGTGCATAGATACAAAAACGGTCAAGAAGATTATATTTCTTCAAGTAATACAGAAAAACCCAGGATTGCTAACATTGCGAAACCAGTGACAATATGCAATGTCGGGCCAAAGTGACACCACAGTTGAAGAATCAAAATGGTCAAAAGTATAAGCCGCTTTTAATCAGTTGCAGTTGTGTTTAAGAAAGCTATTATTTAGGACATGTCAATATATCAGCAAAACAGTATCGCCCGGATCAAGCCTTCCGTTGCACCCTAGCTTTAGTTCCAACACTTCAAAACTCGCGATCTAGTCTTGAAAGTGAGCTTTTGTTGTGTCTTTCTTGATTTTCAGAAATTTATTCATCGCATTTCAAATTTGCCTTAGTGTCAAACATGTTTAGGCCTGGTGTGGTCCAAACTTTATTTAATCTCTTTGCCCAAGTCAAAGCACCAAATGCACTTCTGATGATCAATAATGATGACCTTTTCACCTCGCTTGAGAGATGAACGAAGAGATGTCACCTATTCTCTTTTCTTCTCCCTTTCTCATTTTCCCCTCATTTATAGAAATCATGATATTTTTATTCTCCAAAATAGATATCTTCATCGTCCAAAATCAAAACATGTAACAACTGTTTATACCCTGAATTTCCGTTCCTTACATCAAAAGTATTTGTGGCTCCAGATGATTTGAAAAATTGTTGGACATATACACATTGATAAAGAAAAATAATACAAAATACTAGATCTCAGTCTTTACACTGCAAGAACATGCTTGGTATAGAGTATGTTGCATGGTTGTTAACATTCACATTTGGAGAGCTTAATGAATCTTTAGTCCACGCATCAAAAGTTTGATATGTTATTGATCACTTAATGTTTCTCCATCTCCTCCTACTACCTGGGCGAGTTGATAAGTCTTGCCGATCTCGTCTGTATGGTCCCTTAGTACTTTCTGATTAGGTACACCATGTCGTAGGCAGGCATTACTGTGTTTACTCGTGGTGAAGTATCAATATGCTACCGTTTCCAAGTAAACTGAAACAAACAATAACAAACAAATTAAACAAACATTAAACAATATATATATAAACAAAATGAACTCAACACTAACAGTATAAGCATTGTGATGTCAAGTGAAAACCACTTAATGAATTACATTTCAAATATCTGTCTTCTGTGCTCATACTCTGATGCACATCATAGAGCTTAAATTCATGTTTGGTTTAGCGCTACTTATAAATTATACATTATTATCACACCAATAGCTACGACTAGTATAAGGGCCTGTAAATTTGTATATTTTAGGCAAGGCCAAGGCCAATTGCATTACTATAGGCCACATTCCTATATTACAGCAAAAATGGGGAAATTTAGGAAGGGCACAAAACCTTCAAGCTAATACAAAGGCATCAAAGCCAGTCACTAGGCATCCAAGACCATGACTTCAATTAATATTCTAGCCCTAGTACTACTACTAAATACTACTACTACTTAAATACGACGAAGACGATTACAATACCGACTACTATTACATCTACTTCACTCTCTCATGGAATGACCACAGCCATCAAGTACCCATCCTTTGCAACTGACCAGCAAGCCCTCCCCTGTACTCCAAGGTCTCCAGTGTGATGCATGTCACAATCATCCTTCAATACATGCATATCAGTCTAGAAACAGCTCTGTGGAGGGCTAAAAAAAATGGCGAAGACAAAATTGCAAACTCTGAGAGAACAAATGTAAAGCTACAGAAAAGGATCTTGATTCTCCAGTTTCTAACCCCAAACATAAGTGGTGCACAAAGCGGATAACCCAAATATTTTTGCTTGCCAAAAAAATAAAATTCCCAAACACCTTGACAACGGTGGAGTTGAGATGGTTGGTTAGGGCTGATGCATAAAAAACATTTTTGCCTCCCCCCCCCCCAAAAAAAACATTCCCAGCCAAACAGCATCCGAAAAGCTTTTACAATTGCGACTGCCATATGAAATGACCCATGCTGCGTCAATTGCCGACTGTGGCATAATGAAAACGCACTGGGTGCATGAATTTTGCAACCACCAAGGATGACAATGAATTTGGGGGAGGGGGATTACACAACAATATCCCTTCGTCCTATTTCATCTGATACCCAAATATTTGTCAAAGTAAACAACAATCTATGTTGTGCGGGGCTTCTTAATTCATATTTTTCTAATATAAAAAACACTGTTACTAAAAGAAATTCGAGAAATCGAAAGCGATTCGTATAGCAGGCAACATCATGAAATAAACCCTGCATCAATTACTGTGATTAAAGGCTAATTGTGTTGATCTTGAAAATAATGTTGACATGTAATTTCATGCATTCTGAGATCACTTTATAAATTATCAAGGTCTACAACTGCAGCAGCTTTAGTATTGAGCTGCCATGCTCACCATCCCCCATACTTCACATATAGGTCAATGAAGGCACCAGTGTACACAATCAGGTCAAATATACATTTTATTTAGTTTGATAACTTTTAAAGATCCGGAGCCTTAGCCATGAGCTGGAGTCAAGTCGTTAACGAACATGTACAGTCCAAAACATCATTAAATAAATGATTCCATCATACTTGTGACTTATTGAAGTGACAATTATCTCGGATTCCAGTCTCTCCCTAGAATAATGTGATTTATATGGGCTGTAGCATACAGGCAAGTGTTTACTTCAGTCTAAGCATTGAAGCCTTCTGCGTATATGCGCCCTTGCTGTTGCCTCCTCAATACTGACCTCAACACAGTCCATTAATTTTCACACTCTACTTCCTTATCGCTCATCCATTTTCTCTGCAAATAAAACCTGATAGACATCGATCATATCGCCGAAATATAAATAAACACTACAAATAAATGTTGCAGCTCCACTGCGCTGAAAAGTTATGCTGAGTTGAAGATAGGTATTTCTATTGCACTTCAAAAAACATCTATATGAATCAAATCAGCTGAAATTCATATCCAATGTGAAGATTAAAAAATAAACACTCTCATAGAGACTTGGCGGTAAAATATTATTTTGGTTAAAATCTGGCGGTTAACTTCATCCTTTTCCTATTTGTTTCAGGAGCAAATTTTAAAAAACCCGACGTCAATACGATGCACTTGCCTGTTCCAAAGATCCGTCCATAGCGTTAGCCATAAGGTTCCCAGGGGATAGCGATTGGACCAATCAGCGCTTGCTCGTCTTGTACCGGTGCCAGTAACCGCGATCGCATTTGAGCAAAAATTGAAACTCACAGAAAGAACAAATTCTGGTAACATTCTATTTAGTTTTCTCATAAAACAACGAATTCAGACGTATGATCTCAGTTTTCAACACAACATTGTAATATCTAAATACCTTAGCTATTGATAATGAGGGAATAATGACTTGCAATCCCAACAATCTTTAACTACCACTCCCGGGGGGGGGGGGAGGGCGTTACTTGCTTAGTTAGGTACACGGAATGTGCCACTTAATAGGTACTTTTCGAAAAAACTTAAAGAATGGGTATGGATTCTGGGGAAAAGATCCTAAACATGGTCATGATTTTGTCATTTTAACATATACAACTAGGTATTTCGCCTATTTCATCATAAATGCACATAAAGCCATTTTCCTTAATCAAAAAAACCTTAATAATAGGCTACTTTCCGCAAAATGACCCTAAAAAGGTTGGGTTCGACTTCAGCGCAAATCCCCGCTCCGGAAGCAAATCTTGTTTTTTAAATTATTTATGAAAGACCAGGCGGTCGGCCAGTGCGTCAGTCTATGCAAATGCAAATAATGCTTACTTTTTTCCTGTCGGTCCGATGCTGAAGTAAAAGTGGGTCCATGCGTGAGGACCAGAGAAAACAGGTGCCATGGCGTTGAGAACCGGAGACGTCCGGACCCTCAATCATGTGCGTATGACTTGGTATGCTCTGCCCCCCCCCCCCCATACGACACCACATACAAGCAAGGGAATTTATAATGTGCAATAGAATGCCTATAAATTATTAGATCATAGCCCCTGACACCTCGTCCTTATTCTGCCTCTTGGATAAATGTTTCATGGCATCATGTGTGAAGGCATGACAAAGGGTTCCAAAAATCCGGCACGCTAAAATTATAGAATTGTTTTTATTTCAGAAACAAACGTTTTTTTTTTTTTTTTTTGAACAAATGCCATTACTGAAAGAAATGATGTGGATTTTATTCATTAAAGCTGACAATATGTCATATATGTATTCAGAATATCAATTTTTGGCCTTGTAGTTGTATAGAATCGTGCACACAAAGTCAACAACGACTCCCGGTGATGAGGCTACGCGCGCACGGGCAAACCGGCCCACGTACTGCCCTGTGCCCTGCCCCGCACTTCCCCGGTAATGCCTGGGACAGCCGTAGAGAAAACCGCAGATCAACCCGCGTTCTTTTCCACCTTTTCAGTTACAGCCTACCTAACTCAGATGAAAATTCTTTAGTTTTAGGCACTGTTGTGACTTCATCCCTCAGATGATCAGCCTGTTTCGCAGACGGATATTTTAACTTGTTGAACCATGATTTCGGAATTTCAGCAGTACGTTGCTGCCCCACACGAACCGAGCACAGAAATCATTCTGTGCAGCACACCATGCATTCATAGCTATCTGAGAATCTGAGAGTTTTAGCTAGTTCTCTTCAGTACATCATGCCAGCCAGCGAATCGCTAACAGCTATAGCCGCGCGCGCGGCTAACGGCCGAGAGAGAATGGTGGGTCAAATACAATGGACGACAGCTTAATCGATAAAACACAAATATGTTCTTACTTCTTGTTGAATTACGCAATATTTGATCAAGAGATACAAACAGCTGATTTTTGGCTATATTTTTCAGAAATACCAAAAATCCCAGCCTGTTAGTATCTCTTCATCAAATATTGCGTAATTCAACAAGAAGTACAAGAAAACATATTTGTGTATCGGATAAACCTGTCAGTCCATTGTACTTTGACCCCACCCCATTCCTCCTCCCGGCCCGTTAGCCGCGCCGCGGCTATAGCTGTTAGCGATTCGCTGGCTGCATGACATTGTTACTGAAGAGAACTAGCTAAACGAGCTCTCAGATTCTCAGATCAGCTGATGAATGCATGGTTGCTTGCACAGAATGATCTCATCGTGTGCTCGATTCGTGTGGGGGCAGCAACGTAACCTGCTGAAATTCCCGAAAATCATGGCTTCAACAAGTTCAAATAATCCGGCGAAACAGGCTGAATCATCTGAGGGATTGAACGTCACACACAGTGCCAAAACTAAAGAATTTTACATCGAGTTAGGTAAGGCTGTAACTTGAAAAGGTGGAAAAGAACGCGGGTTGATCTGCGGGTTCTCTACGGCTCGCTCCCAGGCATTACCGGGGAAGTGCCGGGGCAGGGCACGGGGCAGTACGTGGGCCGGGTTGTGCCCGTGCGCCGCGTAGCCTCACTCACGGGAGTCGTAGTTTGACTTTGTGCACGATTCTTATACAACTTACAAGGCCAAAAATTATATTCTGAATACATATATGACATATTGTCAGCTTTAATGAATAAATCCACATCATTTCTTCAGTTCAGGCATTTGGTTCAAAACAGTTTTGTTTCTGAAATAAAACAATTCTAAAATTTTTAGGTGCCGGATTTTTGGAACCCTTTCTCATGCCTTCACACATGAATGCAATGAACATTTACCAAGAGGAGAATACAGACAGGTGTCAGGGGTAGATCTAACTAATATAGCATCTATTGCACTATATTCCCCTTGCTTGTATGGGTGCGTATGGGGGGGGGGGCAGAGCTACCAAGTCTCGCACATGATTTAGGGTCCGGCCGTCTCACGGTCTCACGCATGGCACCCATTTTTCTCACGGTCTCACGCATGGCACCCATTTTTCTCACGCATCGGGACCCGACAGGAAAAAAAAGTAGCATTATTTGATTTGCTAGACTACGCACTGGCCGACCGCCTTGTCTTTCAAAATAAGTAAAAAACACAGATTTGGTTCCGACGGGGATGTGCCGCTGAAGTCGAAAAACCCAACCCTTTTTTAAGGGTCATTTTGGCGGAAAAAGGTACCTATTATTAAGGTTTTTTTATTAAGGAAAATGGCATTTATGTGCATTTTAGTGATGAAATAGGCGAAAATACCTAGTGTAAATCGTAAAATGACAAAATCATGACCATGTTTAGGATCTTTTCCCCAGAATCCATACCCATTCTTTAAGTTTTTTCGAAAAGTACCTATTAAGTGGCACATTCCGTGTACCTAACTAAGCAAGTAACGCCCTCCCCCCCCCCCCGGGAGTGGTAGTTAAAGATTGTTGGGATTGCAAGTCATTATTCCCTCATTATCAATAGCTAAGGTATTTAGATATTACAATGTTGTGTTGAAAACTGAGATCATACGTCTGAATTCGTTGTTTTATGAGAAAACTAAATAGAATGTTACCAGAATTTGTTCTTTCTGTGAGTTTCAATTTTTGCTCAAATGCGATCGCGGTTACTGGCACCGGTACAAGACGAGCAAGCGCTGATTGGTCCAATCGCTATCCCCTGGGAACCTTATGGCTAACGCTATGGACGGATCTTTGGAACAGGCAAGTGCATCGTATTGACGTCGGGTTTTTTAAAATTTGCTCCTGAAACAAATAGGAAAAGGATGAAGTTAACCGCCAGATTTTAACCAAAATAATATTTACCCCATGTCTTACTATGAGAGTGTTTATTTTTTAATTTCCATTGATATGAATTTCATGATTGATTCATCATAGATGTTTTTTGAAGTGCAATAGAAATACCTATCTTCAACTCAGATAACTTTTCAGCCGCAGTGCAGCTGCAACATTTATTTGTAGTGTTATTTTATTTTCCGATAGATCCGATGTCTATCAGGTTTTATTTGCCGAGAAAATGGAGACGATAAGGAGTAGAGCTGTGAGAATTAATGGAACTGTTTGAGGTCAGTTTGAGGGAGGCACAGCCACAGGGCCATATACCAAAGGCTTCAATGCTTCAGACTGAAGTAAACACTTGCCTGTATGCCTACAGCCCATATAAATCACATTATTTAGGGAGAGACCTGGAATCCTGGATAATTGCACTTGCAAAAGTCACAAGTATGATCGGAATCAATTATTTAATGAATGTTATTGACCTGTACATGTATCGTTAAACGGACTTGACTCCAGCTCCATGGCTAAGGCTCCGATCTTTAAATAGTTATCAAAATAAAATGTATATTTGACCTGATTGTGTACACTGTGCACTCTTGACCTAATGTGAAGTATGGCATGGTGAGCATGGCAGCTCAATACTAAAGCTGCTGCATTGTAGACCTTGAATTTATAAAGCTCATCTCAGAACTGCATGACATATGACATGTCAACTTATTTTCAAGATGCAACACAATTAGCTTTAATCACAGTAATTGATGCAGGGTTTATTTCATGATGTTGCCTCTATAAATCTGCCTTTCGATTCTCGGGAATTTCTTTTAGTAACAGTGTTTTTTTAATAGAAAAAATATAATTAAGAAGCCCACGCACAACACAGATTGATCTGTTTACTTATCAAATATTTGGGTACAGATTGAAATAGACGAAGCATATGTTGGTGTAATCCCCCCTCCCCCAATTCATTTCATCCTTGTGGTTGGCAAAATTCATGCACCCAGTTGCCGTTTTCATTTTGCCACCAGTCGGCAAATTGACCACCATGGGCATTTTCATATGGCAGTCAGCAAATTGTAAAAGCTTTTCGGATGCTGTTTGGCTGGGAATTTTTTTTGGGGGGGGGGGAGGCAAAATGTTTTTTGCATCAGCCCCTAACCCACCCATCTCACTCCCCACCGCTTGTCAGAGGGTGTTTGGGAATTTTATTTTTTTTTGGCAAGCAAAAATATTTTGGGTTATCCCTTTGTGCACCACTTATGTTGGGGTTAGAAACTGAGAATCAAGATCCTTTTCTTGTACTTTAGCATTTGTTCTCAAGGAGTTGCAATTTTGTCTTCCCTTTTTTTTAGACCCTCCCCACAGAGCTGTTCTACTGTATGATGTATTGAAGGATGGATCTGTGGACATGCATCACACTGGAGTACCTTCGGAGTACAGGGGGAAGGGCATTGCTGGTCAGTTGGCAAAGGTGGGTACATGATGCTGTTGGTCATTCCCTTGAGGAGTGTAGTAGATGTAATAGTAGTGGTAGTTGTAATAGTCTTCGTCGTAATAGTAGTAGTAGTAGTAGTAGTAGTAGCTAGGGCTAGAATTAATTGAAAGTCATGGTCTTGGATGCCCTAGTGACTGGCTTTGATGCCCTTGTCATTAGCCTTGGAAGGTTTTTGTGCCCTTCCTAAATTTCCCCATTTGTGCTGTAATATAGGAATGTGCCCTATAGTAGTGCATTGGCCTTGGCCTTGCCCTAAAAATATCAAAATTTAAGGCCTTAGTAGTAGTCGTAGTAGTGGTGGTGATAATATGGTAGTAATAGTTATAAGTAGCGCTAAACACAAACATATTTAAGCTCTATGATGTGCACTCAGAGTATGAAGCACAGAAGACAGATATTTGAAATGTAATTCATTAGTGGTTATACTGACCATTGCTTATACCTGTTAGTGTTGAGTTCATTTGTTTATTTATATGTTTAATTGTTTGTTTATTTGTTTGTTTGTTTGTTTGTTTACTTGGAAACAGGTAGCATTTGATCACTTCACCACGAGTAACACAAGTATGCTGCTGACGTGTACCTACCTCCAGAAGTACTACAGGGACCATCCAGAAGCGAGTCGGCAAGACCTTATCACACTGCCCAGGTAGAGGAGAGATGGAGAACACATTAAGGTGTCATCAAAATCATATCAACACTTTGATTGCTGGACTAAAGATTCATTAAGCTTCTCCCAGAAACTGTGATGTTAACAACATGCAACATATCTATAAAGCATGTTCTTCAGTGTAAAGACTGAAGATCAGTATTTTGTGATTATTTTTCTTTATCAATGTGTAATGTCAACCAATTCAAATCACTGGAGGCCCCACAAATCACTTTGACTGTAAGGACGGAATTCAGGGTACAGTTTTGTACAGTTTTATTTTGGAGATGAAGATATCTTTGGAGAATAAAAATATCATGATTGTACTATAAATGCAGGGAGAAAATGAGAAAGGGAGAGAGAAAAGGAGAAATAGGTGACATCTCTTCAGTCAATCTCTCAAGCAGAGGTGAAAAGGTCAATCCATTAATGATCATCAAGAAGTGCATTTGTGCTTTGACTTGGGCAAAAGATTTAATAAGTTTGGACCCACCAGGACTCTAAACTATGTTTGACAACTAAGGCAAAATTTGAAAATGCGGTGAATCAAATTTCTGAATCAAGAGACAAAAACAGCTCCACTTTCAAGACTGATCGCGAGTTTTGGCAGTGTTGCACTAAAGCTAGGGTGCAACGCGAGAGTCTTGATCCGGGCCGATACCTGTTTTGCTGGATAATACTTGACCATTCCTAATATAGCTTCTTAAACACACTGACAAATGATCTTTAACAAACGGCTTTACTTCTTGACCATTTATTCTTCAACTGTGGTGTCACTTTGGCACCGACATCTGCATATTGTCAGCGGTTCGCAACTGTTAGCAATCCTGGGTTTTTCTTGCTATTTCCTTGAAGAAATATAATTTCTTGACCGTTTCTTGTGAATCTATTGCAACTTCTATACTTTCTGCATGAGTGATGCCTCGCCCCATAAGATACCCTCTTCTGACTTTCCTAAAAGCGAGACGCACAAAGGGCGGTGTACCGTTACATAACCATAAACTTGCCTCTTTTAGTAAACAACTTGTGTACTCCTTTACCCTGACTTGTGTTGCCGCTACACCTAACCTGGTACCGTTGACCATTTTTTAATCTACCGCATCCTGCCTGCATTTGTTAAAGGCTAATATCATGATTGGGAACACTTGAAAATGCCTCAAGAAGCAAATGAGTTCAAACATATACCAATGTATACATTACCTAGAGTGTAAATCTTGGTTGCAACGATTTGTCTTGAATTGGTATAGTTACAGAGAATCAAGCAAGAACATACCAGTATTGAATTTCTCTCGTGCCCTAATAGAAATAATCTCATAGAAAGCCAACAAATTTCATTCCAATGGTAGTTCTTTTAAAATGAGTGAACATCTGAGTTGGGAATTACCTTCCATCGTGCTATTTACCTTTAACCCTATATTAACTGGGGGAGGGGGTCAAATTGACCCCCCTTCGACGAATTTCGCGACCATGCCGCCGTGCAAAATTTTTTCACCGCGTCGCTCGCTGACTTTTACTTTCAAGTCTTGCGCATCTTTTGAGACCGTTTTCGCGAAAATCGGTCATACCGTTACGACGCTGCACGACTTTTTTACGTGCATGTCAACCCCAAAATTGCTCAAAAACGTGATTTCATGTACAAAATCAATGGAAATTGTGTTTTCAGCCAAAAATCATAAATGTATGATTATTTTTGCTTTTACTGGTTGAAATGAATTAATTTTATGCTGTTTATGATTGCAAAAGTGTCCCCAATAAATTTCATCGAAAAAACAAGAATACATAAGAAATTACACAAAACAATAAAAATACATAAGAATTAATTCCAATTCGGCAAATGTTTTTGTATGAATTGTTAGAAATGTCAAAATGAATATTTTCACAAAAATTAGCATTCTACTAGCTGTTTTTAGTGAGTTTTAGCGCGAAAACAACAATTTCATACACTTATTTGCATAATTAATTACTTAAAAAATAGAAAAATAAATTTTTGAAATTATACTATTCAGTCGTGTAGTTAACATCCGGCTCTAATGCGCATGCAAATTTTCGCGCGATCACTGCGACGGCGGCCGATATCGAACGGGGGCAAATTGACCCCCCCCCCAGTTAAAATAGGGTTAAGAGGAAATTACAAATTGGGTCCTCAGATACCCTTGTTGAATGACTGAATTTCGGCCAAGAGTTCAGCGTTTCCATTGTGGAATGGATCAACGAGACCATGTGAGGTCCAGGAACCATACGGGAAATAGACGAGAGCAAGTTTGGCAAGCACAAGTTTTATAGTGGCCAACGTGTCAATGCTTCCTGGATCTTCTGCGGGATCGAACATGGGTCCCAGAACAGCAGGGCTGAACACTAGCACTTGCCCGCTTGCTCAGGGCAAGTAAAATTTCATGTTGGGCAAGTAATTGAAAATTATTTGCCCAAATGGGCAGGTGAACATTTGATGTTAAATAAGGAAAATGCCCAAAAACTGCTGCCAAAAGTGAATATTTTGTGAAATACTGTAAATTTGTCTTAAAAACTTATTACTGAACTTCAATACTAAATTTTAAGTATCAATATTCTGTTTATTGTACTCAATTTACTGTGTTTGGTTTGGAAGCTCAAGTGTAAAACATCATCTGTGTGTTAATTGTCACAATTTACGTGTTAGCTGGTCAAGCGAACTTATGCAGAAATGTGATACAATTTTATGAAGTCCTCTTTAAATTCATTAATGACATCTTTTGCAAACCCCCAGTTAAAAAGAAACTTCCAATGCCATAAAAAGAGCCTCAGTGGTCAAAATTAGTAAGAAATAGTGAGAAATGTTATTATTTTGTTATTTTGGGGTAAGTGAATTTTTCTTTTGGGCAACTAAAAATCTGATTGTGATAATTTCACTTGCCCAAAAGGCAAGTCAATTGAAAAGTTAGTGTGGAGTGAAGTCCAGCAGAACGGTGTCTGATTTTAACTCTTAACGTGCCGAAGTCGCAAATATGCACCACACAATACACACAAACTCCATAGAGATGTAATTTCTCTGGCACGTTAAGAGTTAACTTAACCCATTGACTACGAGATTAAGTAAATCTCCATAGACTTTGTACAGGGCCCATCCAGTTCCCGTAAGCAACGGGTTAAGTAGATTTGAATACATTAGAAAACCAGTCCATTGTATGACAATATGCTGCAATTTACAAAAAAAAATACCATCTTTATGATCAGGAAAAATGCTGCCAATTTCTTGCTTTGAAAATGTTGTTCTTGGATGTATTGTTTTTCTGAATTTCAAAAAAGTGGGGGGAGTATTTGATTACTGTAAAACATGTAAAAATGATATTTGAAGTTTATTCTAAATTTTGTATAAATGTAATAATTTATATTTTATTAAAATTTATGAACTGTTGATATACAGACATGTCTGTAAAACCATAAAGTTTAGCTTTTGGTCTGTGTTACTGTCTGTGTTGTTTGTGATTTGTATGTATGTATGTATGTATGTATGTATGTATGTATGTATGTATGTATGTATGTATGTACATGTATGTATGTGTGAATATGTTTGTATGTAATGCATATTTATGTGTGCATGAACCTTGAATGTGCCTGAACATATGCATGTTTTTGTCTGCGTGAATGTGCATGTGTGTGTACACATGCCTGCACATGTGAGACACAGGATGTCAGACATCCTTGGATGATTGTTAATCTAATCATTTTTTTTATTTTTATTGCTTCAGAATTGTCCAGAAATCCCTTGTCCCCACTGAATATTGCATTAAGACTACTATAAAACAAGCAGCATAGGGGTGGGTGTGTTTGTTTGTGTGTGTGTATCCAATTTGATAAATTTGCGTCTGCTCTGATATCTTGACCTATTCACCTATTTTGATTCCGATTACTCGGGTAGGTGAGGGCTTCCAAACTTCAACCACACAAAATTTGGGGATTCATCAATTGTTACTTTATGCAAATTTATTTTTAAAAATTAGAAAATTTTACCGCTTTATTTCACAGCAGATGTTGATTCTCTTTGTTTTGTCTGATAAGGCATTGTGGGAGCTTCAAAAGTTATGCACAGAATTGTGGAATTCACAT
>JZLH01S0293046.1:37875-49881 GCA_001188425.1 Eucidaris tribuloides | reverse complement strand
TATATACACTTCCAATAAGAACATACAGTATGAAAGTGAAGTGTCTTCAAATATAAAAAAAAAATATGATCTTCACATGTTGCAAAGGTGTTAATAATTATATTTTTCACAAAAGTATTTTTCTATGTTTGATGTGCAACTTTATTAGGGTATCGTAAATAAATGAAGAGGTAGTTTCATAAACTCTTTGTTCTTAGTAATAGATCTAGCTTATTTATGGGTAGCTAATTTTTACTGCAAAAGCATGCAGCACGCGATGTGTTAATGTAATAAGATCAGATGACAGTTTTCTTTCAATAGTATACCCCCAAGCAAATCCAAGTCGCTCATCGTGTAGCTCATCTTGAACAATCAATTAATTATTATATAGTTGTTTGTCTCGTCTTCAACGAAGTGTTTAGGATAAATTGGATAAATACCGTGATTTTTCTCGTTCCCATCACATCGCCACCGTCTCATCAGATCAGTAGAGTCATCTTTTTGTCTTCCATTCGGTAAGTACTTTTGATCACAAGTTCACAAGTTGGTTTTAGTCACTCCTCTAGTATATTGCTTAAAACCGTTTGAATTTTATGTATTTCCATTTTTTTCATGGTTGTATGGAATCAACAATAATGCGGTGAACGATTAGGCTTCGTGGCATTGAAAACAATCAGATTATTTTCTTGTATAATTCCGAAAAAGAAAACACAACTTTTCATGATTTTCACCAAAGATATAAATATTACATTTAAGACACTGTAAGTGAATATTGTATTTGACCATTATTAATTAAACCAATACGTTATGATATAACGTATTCCTCCGATATGCATCTTTGATTTTGTCATAAGTATTCACTAAATAACGTAATAAAACACTTTATCCTTCATATTTTCCATTCGCTTGGGATCAAATGCAATGTTTCTGTACGATGTGAGCTCACACGGTTCGTATCACAAGCACACATTTCTAAAACTGATCAAAACAGTTAGTAAAAGCAATGCGAAAAAAAGTGATCAATTGTATATTAACCCGCTCGTGTACATGTATGAATACGCATTTTGTTCAGTGAAAATGCAGTGAAAATTGAGCAGACTTGTGAATAAACATTGCGTTGCATATCTTGGCCCTTATTTTTGTATTGAAGCCAAACTATAAAGATTTAATCAAAAGGACAAATTCGTCATCAACATTTCAAAACCTATGGTATTTTTTTACGCCAGATACCCAATAACTCATACTATGTATACTGCCTTTAACGTGTGATTTATATTTCTTCACTTATTCTTCGACAGCAACCAAAAGCAAACTTTTATTTTTGCAAAATGGCCAAGGCTCTGTTCTTCGTTCTGGCTGCCGCCCTCTTCGTCGCCGCCCTCGCCGAGTTCAACCTCGATGAAGAGACCAAGGCTGACTTGGACTTCATGAAGAGAGACGCTGACATGCAAGAATTCTGGCTGGCCGAGAAGAGGGGAGCCAGCATGAAAAAGTACAAATGTAAGTATTACAAATCGGATCATACGAACAACGAAATTTTAATATCAACTGTTTTCAAACAATCTATGCACAGCTGGCGACAGCCCACGAGGCCGAGCGCCCACGACACCGATTTTTTTCATATCGGACCCTTGGCTTCGTGGAAAGACCCACGAGGCCGAGAACCCACGTGGCCGTTTTTTCATTTTCTATTGACGTATGCAAATCCTGATAAAAAAAAGATGAAAAAAAAAATAGTCCTCGTGGGCGCTCGGCCTCGTGGGGGAGACCCCGCACAGCTGGTATTCTGAAAAATGGCACTCTAGTGCAGAAGAGAGTAGTTGAAAACAACAGAGCATTTCGTTAAAAAAACCTCTACACAAATCAACATTGACCGAATACAACACAGAAAGCTATGTGTGGGACAATGTTGGTTTTAGATATTTCAACGCTAGAGCCGGTGACGGAAGATTCCCTTGTTTACACTGCTTATCCTACATCTATTTATTGCATTTGATCTATTCCCAAATTACAATGCAAATGTAATGTACTTTTACATGGAAAACACCGAACTGGAAAACTCTGATAAAAGATTTCTTAACTCGACACTTTGGTCACAGGTCTAAAATCTCACAAAATTTCACCAGAAACTTGAATGTATAAACAAATGTCAAACCTGACTCTCAGTAAAAGAAAAAAATACAACCAATTTTTGATCCTTAAATTTAGAATGGTGAATTACACATGGATTACAAAACAAAGATTATAAAAAGGATAAAAACATCCCATAATACCTATAGTGATATAATATATTTTGAATTCTAAAACGGTAAATTACCTGTTATTTCTAATAGGAAAGTATTGTGTAAATGAACCCCCCGTCAAACAAAAATATTTACAATGACTGCAAGATTTACAGTGACTGTGTGTCAGGTAAAGATATCAAGCTTCAATTCTGCTACAGGATTTTTTTCTTAAATTCCTACCATTTTTAAAGAGTATCAATGGTACACGTATTTTAAAGTTGATCGTTTATTGAACCGGGCTTAGTTAAAATATAGTTGGCCATATATCTTTAATGAGTGTGTAAATATTTTATAGTATATCTATACATTTCTGTTCCATGCATTTTTGTTTAAACGTAAATGATGTGTTTGTTGACGAGATTACAGACACATTGCCTATTCGTGAATTCGAAAATTGATAAAAGTCAATATTTTGGAGAAGCTGATGTATTGTAATGTCACTACATTTACCAAAATATATGTACTACCCAACGTTCTATCCACTTTTCAACAGACTGCCAACAATACAGCATGGACTGCTGGTGTAGCAGACGATCAAATAAGGTGGTCTTCTGCAGCGGTAAGTGTTCCACGGAATTTATCGTACTTAAATGGCATAGGATCCTGCGAAAAGAATACATGAAATTAAACATATTTTCCAACAAGAATGTACACAGTTTTTATAGCAAATTGTTTACAGACATGTGCTATCCCTGCTGGAAAAAACCACAGTGTTCCACAGTTTGTTCACAGTGTGTTCACATAGTCAGCTATGTGAAAACGCCCGAATTTAACAGTGTGAAGATGATTTCACACTGTGGTGATGTTTTTACAGAGTGTTCACATAGTGATGTTCTGTCTCACACTGTGAATTGATGATTCACAATGTTAAAGCGCTCGAATGTAACACTGTGAAGAGATTTCACACTGTGGTGATGCTTTTACAGAGTGTTCACATAGTGATGTTCTGTTCCACACTGTGCATTTATGATTCACAATGTTAAAACGCTCGAATTTGGCACTGTGAAGAGATTTCACACTGTGTTCACAATGTGATCACACTGTGTTTCACATTGTGTTTCACACTGTGGGACACTGTGTTCTTTCCCGCAGGGATATACCGAGTTCGGCCACATCTTGAGGCCTGTATCTACAATCAAGGTTGCCTTATTATAGGGGCCTTCGGGATTTTCCATCTGTATCCCATGTAAATATCGTACGCTAAATGATGTTCAAAATGATTTTTAGTTCATGTAACAATAACATGTAAACATATGAATATATCATTGCAATATATTGATATTGTAATGAGATGTTTTTATTGGTCGAAATTGTACGGATGATACCAAAGTAAAAGAATTCAATTCAACACTGAAACTAACTTTCAGTAGTTTTGTAGTTTTTTAGTTTTAAGTTTACATAGTTGTATACAATTGTAAGCGCTTTGGGCCTAATGGGAAAAGCGCAGTATAAGTGATAATAATAATAATAATAATAATAATAATAATAATAATAATAATAATAATAATAATAATAATAATAATAATAATAATAATAATAATAATAATAATAATAATAATAATAATAACTTGAACTTATGCATGTTAAACGGCAGTTGCCATGGTTGCGCATGTCCGGAAATGTAAAATTGGCTTGCATTGAATCCAATTATTACTTTTTCGTTTGAAGTTTCCATAATTGGGCAGTACTCGCCCTGTTATAAAAAGTATGAAATAGCAAATTATATCCATATTTATGTATAGAATTTGATCACGTCTAGATGGATAATATCCATTTTGAAAAGCAAAGTATTACCTCAAGTCTTCCCTGTATTTAAATGTGTGATAATTTCCAATCACAATATCAAGAGTTTAACTTTGTCCCTTTGTTACATTCCATTTGTCAATTTGAGTGTTTGGATTCTATAACATATCATGTTTATGTATTGAGATACATTGTTTCAAAAAGTGTTCGAGATGTGTGCTTATAAATAAAGCGAAGTAAGGAAAGCGTTGTAAGCTTTATAAATCATTATTATATCACATTATTTTCCCGAAGGGACACTATCACAAACATTTTCCAGTCTTTACCCTAAAATGTAATGTACATTTTCTGGCTTGTCACCTATTTGTTTTCCTGTTTGCTTGTTCTAGGTGCTGGAACCGGAGATAATATGTAAACCAATCCGATTTTCACCGTCCTGACCGAAACGACGCCCGCCACACTCCCGTCGACAAACTGTTACGTGTTGTTAGTCACCATGTCTCGAATTCACTCTTCAATTCCAAAGCCATCAAATCACGTGATGTTTGGACGCCTCAACAAGAAGAGACTTAGACAATTACAATTTCCGACTATCGGATGAACATTTAGTTTTCATTAATTTCTTCAAAAGCACAGTAGTCATTTTCATTTTGGTTTGATCACATCGATGGAAATGTAGCAACATTTTGTCATTTAAATCGTGAAATAAAGTTCAGATATTGAATTCAGTTGTGATATTATTCTGTTGTTTGTGAATGTATCTGGATCAGCAATCATTTTCCAAACTCTTCTATTAATTTGCCGTAAATATCTATTTGGATGTAAGTGTGAATGCGTACATTGATGTGTAATTGTAATTGTCGATGTGTACGTTGGAGAGAGTGTGAACGAGTTTGTGTTGACGTGAGTGTGTGTGTGTATGTGTATGTGTGTGTGTGTGTACACGCGTGTGTGTGTATATGTGTGTGTATGTGCGTGTGTATGTGTATAGGTATGTATATGTGTGTGTATGTGTGTGTATGTGTTTGTATGTGTTTGTATGTGTGTGAGTGTGTGTGTATGTATGTATGTATGTATGTATGTATGTATGTATGCGTGTATGTGCGTGTGCGTGTGTGTGTGTGAAAGTGTACGAGGTAAGGCCGAAAAGATCAAAGGCTGACTTATAAGCAGCTACACTAACAGCAATTAATCTAGTCATGAATTAAACCCAACCTTTTCATAACTGCATTGTCAATTTGAGATAGCTTTTCTTGTTTTTTGTTAGAAATGATTTACATTGGCAGTTGATGGTTCTGAAAATAGTCACTTTTGCCAGATGTTCGCTGGCACAGACTCGCTTTCCCAGACACGGGTCACCGTTTTAAGGGCTTAACATGCTAAGATCCGCCCAAATATGGTTATCACCGTTGAGAATGCACTTCATTGAATTATTAGCTTAAAGGCAGAGGATCTCATTTGCAAACATCCTCGCAGACCAGGAAAAGATAATCCATGCCCTTAGTCTATTGATGAAGGGCATGTGTGTGAAATCTAGGGGTCAGTATTACGTAGAATTTGAAAAATGCAAAAGAAAAACAATAACCGTTTAGTGTACGTTCTACGGTAGGATTTTTTTTCTCGCGAGAAAAAAAATCAAATCTGACTCTAACGGTCACTATAATTCCACTAAAACTGAGTTTTCTAACTCCTATATTTTGTGTGTGTGTGTGTGTGTGTGTGTGTGTGTGTGTGTGTGTGTGTGTGTGTGTGTGTGTGTGTGTGTGTGTGTGTGTGTGTGTGTGTGTGTGTGTGTGTGTGTGTGTGTGTGTGGATGTGTGTGTGTGTACATACAACCATCGGCATGTGGAACGGTGAGGATGGAGCGACACTGAATCGAGCAGGCGGCCCAGGGACATTTTGGAGCGGATCAGCGCCCTCGATTCCAGTCATAGATATTGATGAATGTAAAGGCCACCGCACACTACACGATTTTCAGTCGCACGACTGCCGACTTTGGATCCGAAATAAAAAAGCGCTTGTATTTCGTACACGCCGATTTATTTCAGATCCAAAGTCGTTCAGTCGTGCGACCGAAAATCGTCTAGTGTGCGGTGGCCTTAAAGATTGTGTCATTGATTTGCACGTCAAAAAACATCTAAATGAATGAAATCAGCTGAAATCATATCCAATGTGAAGATTGATATAAATAAACACCTCTCATAGAGACTTGGGGTAAAATATTGAGTTTTGGTGAAAATCTGGACGGTTAAACTTCATACTTTTTCAAATTACTGGGAAGCATTTTCAAAAAATCTGCGACGTCAAACGTGCACGTGCCGGAGGTTAGCCGTTTGACCAATCAGTGCGCTGCGCTGGTCTTCCGACGTTACACAATAACCGCGATTCGCAGTTTGAGCAAAATTGAAATTCACGGAAATAACATTCTGGTAACATGTCGTTATTAGTTTTTCTTATAAAACAACAAATTCATGACGTATGGATCTCAAACTTTCAGCACACCATTTGTAAGTACTAAACTACCGTTTGGTATTGATAATGAGGGGAAGTTAATGGACTTGCACATCCCTGACACAATCTTTAAGAGGTAGTTGTGTCCGTTCGAGTGTAAGTGTGTTCTGTGTAAAGGGGCAGGTTTGATGAGACGTGAATGACGGGAAGATATAGCATTTTCACATCTCCTGACGATCAAAGGCAAAAATTAAAACCGTTTAGATCGAAATATAAAGTAATGTATAATACGGCAATAGTCATACGTTGACGTTGGAGGTTTGCATCGATGCGAATGAAATATCATTTTGGGTGGTTCAAATTTAAATCAATCACAACATAGGCCTACTACCAGAATCATCTAAAAACTACAAGTTGTTTATAAAATTTCATCAATCATCAATTTATTTCCATTATTGAGTCTTGACTCTACGTCAGTATGAATCTTCTGTACTGAAAGTATAGTTGTATGCGTTCTGATTGGTTAGTTGCGTAAATGCGGCGGTATAGTATCACACGTTCTGATTGGTTAAAACTGTAAATTCATTTTACGGACGTATAGTTCCATGCGTTCTGATTGGTCAAAACTACATTCATTGGATGGCTGCATCGTTGTGTGACTGTCGTAAAAAATATAGACCGGAAGTAATTAGATTGGCTATTTTTCAGATAATATTTGTACGTGCTTTCAGACGCAAAACAGCACCCAATGTATGAGGGCAGGCAGGAAAAAAATATTGAGGAAAAAAAATCAGAATTAGAATAAAACGGGCTATAAAAATATTTATTATGTCACGTGAAATATTCAGCAAATCCTTTGTAATAACTTTTTTGCTAGGTAGTTTACAATATCACTAAACACTATTTGTCTTGACTTCCAATTTGTTGAATCATATGGATTGTGCTATTGGGCTTGTTATTAAAGGTCGGGTAAGTTCCGCGTACGTTTCGGGTAAATTCCACGTGAATGTCCGAAGCTAACCAGCCAATATTTCCTATGGTGTCTTTCAAAGAACAAAGCTAACAAGAAATCACACAAGCGATAAATACAAAATAGAGATCCATAAAAGGTGAGATATTTGTATTAATAGAAAGACAAAATGCCACTGAATCATTTGATATCACATGCTACTTACAATTTTGATGACATCGTCTCTCGAAAAGAAGAATTCTAGACCCTTGTTGGAAAGTCCATTTTTTTGCAGAAATTTAAAAACGCTACCAAATTTGCCGGTTTTTCGTAAATAATTTCAAAATTCCCTGTAAAATTTCAAATAGAGAGAAACTTACTACAATATTTTTTTTTTTTGCTATCAGATTTTCACATTCTTTTCTAGTTTTTGATATATGGCCCTGTGCGCGAAGTCTACCATGTACAATGAGCGGGCCGCGCCGGGAGGCCGGCTAAAGCATGCTATAAGCTTACCCGATCTTTTACAAGCCCGTTGCATTGCGCATAGCTTTAGGACGGTAGCTTTAGGACACCAGACCATACACACATGTATACCAGGGGCGGCGTTACGGGGGAGGGGAGGGGTTAAAAATATATAAGAATACATAATAATCTAATAATTAACAACTTACTCGTCTTCGGAGTCCGACTGCATGATGGTGGACAGTATATCAACGGTATACGTTTTGCATGCACATGCATGCTTTATAGCCCGCGCCCGCTCGTGTATACGTTATTTTATCAATGTGATTAGCTTTGTTCTTTGAAAGACACCATAGGAAAAATTGGCTGGCGAGCTTCGGACATCTACGCGGAATTTATCTGAAACTTACACGGAACTTACCCGACCTTTTATAACAAGCCTTGCTATTTCATACGTGATAAGGCTGTATGAGGTGGGTTTAAGGGGGTAACTGGCAAACCTTATGACAAATTGTGCTTTTTGCATACACTCTTAAAAATCCCGGTTCAGACTGACTCGGAAAAGGATCCGTTGGGTGCACACTCGGAAAAGGGTCAGTTTCAACCAAATTCTGGGTCAAGTTTGACCAAAATATGAGTCAACCTGACTTGGATTTTGGTCAAACTTGACCCGGAATTTGGTTGAAACTGACCCTTTTCCGAGTGTACCCCCAACGGATCCTTTCTCCGAGTCAGACTGACCCGGAATTTTTATGAGTGTAGGGGACCTAAACCAACAAGACTATCGAAAATTCTTTTTTTTCGATATTTATGCGTAACAACAACATTTTGTCATCAGCAGAGAATCGGTATGAAAAAAAGATTTTTGTGACAAGGTAGTCTTTCTCGATCGGTATGAATAATGTCCGCTGTGACTGTAGCAATGAATAACGAAGCCAATGACATTCGAGTGGAACTCGAACGACGAGAACATCATCCCTCCCCAAAATCACCCCAGTTATAATAATTTCATTTCATTTATTCTTATTTCAGTGCAGTGTCAAATCATTTTCACAATTAAATTGATAATATTTACACAAATGACATAAATACGAACATGTCACAACATACAAAATACAATTAATATGAGAATGGTGCAATTTCTCCATGTTTCTCGCAACAACAACAACTTGATACATGCAATCACACAAAGAAGGTCGCACATGCCATTACTATTTGGTGTTATAATACAACATTAAATATTAAACATATAATAAAATGAAGGAACTTACAGTAAAGCATATTGCAGCTTGTAAAATCATAAGCCCCTGTTAATGCATGGTTGTGTCGAATATATTTCCTCAATGAAACCTATAGCTGTCCATTGGTCCCCATGTTTACTTTTCGGGTTGTGAGACATGCATCTGAATGAGATTTAGTACCAATAAATCATTTCCTGTTTGAGTATAGGTCTATTTTTAATAAAAACTTAAAAAGGTTTGCAAATATTTTCTGGTAATCAATCTGCAAAATAATGCGGTAGGAATGATGACCCATTGTATAGGCTATATACTGCCTAGGGGAATATGCCTATAACAGAGATCTCTCATAAAACAGTAATTATACAGTGAGTATCAAAAAAAGTAGACATTTAGAAAACAATTATTACAAAAAATTTCATGATCTTGAGATTATTTTTATATGGATATTTTACCTTGGACCTAAGCTATTTGATGACACTGTTGGTATTAAACGTATTTCACGGATGAGTGAGCACAGCCCACTTTTGTCAAATCGGCCAAAAATGCATTTGCGCACAGAATTGTGTTCTTATAGTCCATGTTTAATGCCTTGCATACCGATGCTTCAGAACATTTCAATTGATGTGCACAAGACAGTATTGAATCCTCTGCATGCTTAGAAGAAAGCTGATATCAATTCTGTGACAAGAAAGACAAAAATGAAGCAATGATTCAGATAAACCCCACTAAAAAAAGAAATGTCATGTTGTTGGGGCAAAATGAAACTGTGAATTGACCCCTAAAATGACATTTTCTCCCTTTTACGATGGCGTATCTGGAATCATTGCTTCATTTTGTCTTTCTTGTCACAGAATTGATATCACTCCTCTCTGAACATGCTCGAGGATTCCAAATACTTGTGCCCTAGTTGAATCTCTGCAGCCTCGGTCTACCAAGCATTTAACATGCAATTTTGCCTATTGGACAAAATGGGTGTGCTCACTCATCGGCGTGTAAAACTTTCAATATCCACAGCGTCATCAGATACGCTTAGATCCGAGGTAAACTAATTTCTGTAAAAAGATAATCTCAAATCATGATTTTGGTTCAGTAATAATTTTTTTTGTAAGTGTCTACTTTTGATACACACTGTATATCGACAGTAACTGAATTAAAGAACGCCGAAAAGGCATTGGAGGCCCTAATCGGCAAAGAATAGGGTGGGGCTTAATAATAATAATAATAATAATAATAATAATAATAATAATAATAATAATAATAATAATAACTATAATAATAGTAATAATAATAATAATAATAATAATAATAATAATAATAATAATAATAATAATAATAACAATAATAATAATACAAGATATTTATATAACGCAAATTGCTAAAGCCTCTATGCGCTGAAAGAGATACTCAAAAAGCAATACATATACAGACAAATTCAAAGTAACAAATAACAAGATAACACGAAAACAGATAATGTACAAAATGTAAATGTGAACATTATAGGTAGGCAAGCTGAAATGAATGAGTTTTTAACAAAGTTTTGAAAATGTCCACTGTTCCAGCATTGCGTATGTGAAGGGGTAAGCTGTTCCATAGAAAAGGGGCGGCGAAAGAAAAGGATCGTTGACCATAAGATTTAGAGGGAATGCGGTAAGGAAGCTGCAGGACGGCTTGAGTTGAAGAACGCAAATATCAAAGTCAACATTTTAAGATGTCCACTTGGGAAATGATTAATACCAGCATTACAAGCATTATGACACCAAACTCAATGTTGTATCTTTAAATAAACTCTCCACCCCATGAAATTCAAATTTTCGGCTTAAAACCCCTAAAATTGCTACCAAATTCGTATTCCAATAAGGCCCTGTCACTTTTCCTTCCCAGGTATGTCATTAGGGATTATAGTCAGGTTATCCAAAAGATGTACAGGAAGTATTTGAAAAACTTTAATTGGGTCTTCGTATATTGCGAGAGAGCAAAGCGACCGAGCTGGGAGGGTGTGGAAGGGGGATACCTCCACCCATGGTAGGAACTTTTAAAAATATGCATAGAAAAGACACGATTTTTAGGCACGGTGAATACATGTATATTTTGGGTAGTATACATAGGGTACTTGCGAGAGATAACCTCTCCCACGGTAAGAAAGTATTGAAAATACGCACAGAAAAGACGTGTTTGTAAGCATGGAAAATACATATTTTAAAGTTAGGGATTGCAGCGTGGATTTCAAGAAGATGTACAGGAAGTAGGCCTGTGTGAAAAACTATTGGGTTGCCATACTTGCAAGGGAGCGAAACGAACGAGAGGGAGGAGTGGGAGGAGAGATTCCCCTCCCACATTTTGATTTTTGTTAAATACGCATAAAAAAGACGTGTTTCTGGGCATGGTATATATCTTCTTTCAATATTGAAGTGTATTATTATTATTAAAGGCACTGTATAACAGTGTGTCCAGTTTAAAAAATCTGAGCTGCATGATTCCCCATGCTACCAGTGTCTCTGACATGGTCTAAAAATGAAGCTCTGAAAAAAATTGCAATTTAAAACGATCAGTAAGTGCTTTAAAAAAGTAAAAATCATTGAGAGACCATTCCAGCTTTCCCCCATAGACTGCTGTGTGGCAGAATTTCCTATCGCCCGATAGGAAATTAATGTGCCAATTTGAATCTGCACATATTGTACTAGTGACAGCATAACTGTCCAAACTTTTGTGTTCTAAGGTGTTTATTTGTCCATCCAAACACTACCAGATATGTCAGAAAGCAAGGTGTGACAATTTTCTTAAATAAGGCTTCCACACTGTTATATAGTGTCTTTAAGTGAAAGAAAGGGATTATTCAAAGAGGTGAAAAAATATTGAAGTGCTTGCTAGATCGCTTCCGTTTTTCATTGTAGAA